>PVKN010018504.1:0-16800 GCA_004027915.1 Capromys pilorides
TATTAATCTCATGTTGTGTATTCATTTCAGAAATATTTATCTGAAGTGGACTTTGTCTACATCTTATATCTTTCACATTTCAATATTTGTCTATAATTTTTAATATGCTATATAATTATTAATTTTCAATTAAGTTAATGAAAAAAAGAAGACAGCATAAAATGCTTTCAAGTTGCCATCACTATTTGGAATGTTAAAATATTTCTGAATTATAATCTGTTCAGCCAGTGAGGTAGCTCAGCAGACTAAGTGGCTGGTTAGGCAAGCGCAGGGACGGAGGTTCCGTCCCTTGCACCACTTGCCATGCTGCGCTGCCCCGTCCCTGGGTGTGCCGAGAGGGCCACAGAGACCAGCTGTGGTGGTGCATGCCTGCAGTTCCAGGGCTGGGGAGGCTGAAAACAGGATCACTAGGAGTCAGAGCTGCATAATGAGACCCTGCATGAAATACATTCAAAAATAAATAAATATCCCAATATCACAATTTTGAAATAGTGGATGTCCAGTGTCTTTTGTCTCTTTGATATTCTTTCTTGTGAAGCTCTGGCTGAATTCACGGCACACTCAGCCTAAGGGGCAGATCTTTCTTGTGACGGCATCCCCAAGAAAGGACAGGAGGACTGAGTGATGCCAGCGGGGCTCATTTGCTGCCGGTGTTTTCTCTGGAGCTGTGGAGCAGAGTCCCTTCGGCAAGTTGCCTTGGCAGAGCTCACTGCTGGTGGAGACCTTGCTGTGGCCCAGGACAAGGCGCATTTCAGCCTTCACCTGAAGATGGTTCCTAGGTTTTCCTCCTCAGGTTGCATGTTTTTCACCCATGGATGCTCAGCTATTGTTTCCAGAGGGTGACCTAGGCGACTACATGCACAGCTCATTTCAGTTACATTTTGTTCCAGAGTCAAATGACAGCCATATATCCTGGTAGTCGCAGCAGTTAGGCCGCGGCCCCCAGTGTGGGCTCCTAGAGGACCCCAGAATCTTTTCCTGCCAGAAGTTGTTCTTCTGGCAGGAAGCTCGGGCACTGCCTGACAACCCCAGCCCTTGAAGTACAGGGGAAGGTGAAGTTTTGCTCCTCTGGAGTAGCAGCACTTGTATGAGACCTGGAAGGTAACAGAGGAAGGGTCCCTTTTTGTCGCCTTTGTCAGTCGTTGTCCTACATGTGAGCTGTGGCTAGTGTGAGCTTTTTTAGGGACCTCTGAGTATACTGTCCTGGTAACAATCCACTGTGTGACAGAGGCAGTTCGTATCGTTGCCATTATTTTCCAGCACTAACTGCAGTTTGGCATCTCTCGGGGGCAGTTCAGTCCCCGATGGCTAGCGACGGCCATTTCTCAATCTCTGTTTCACCAACATATCTGAATTTGGTGAACACCGAAATTCTTGCATGAATTCTATTTCTGCTTCAGATACTATGGGGACCAAATCCTGACTGCTAGTTTTCCTGTCTTCTACGTGCATAAATTCATTCCCTACTGGAGTAGTTGAAGGCATGTTATAGACATTTACTGTTTATAGCGTTTTTCTCGGTATTTGGGATCTCAGTTTGCCCACACTGAGGAGCACAGCAGCTGCAGTGCGGGCTCCTCTGTGCATCCAGTATGGCTGCATGCTCAGTCCTGTTTGGGAGTGACACTTGATCCACATGGATCAAAGTGCAGATGAAATGCGGAAGTCAAATGTAAATTGTTTGAGAACTGCGCTTATTATCTAAAAGGATGATGATGGATCAGAAAGAACTGTCAACTTCTATAAGTAAATGGATGAAAGAAGGCACTTTGTACTATATCCAGAAATCAAAGCTGCATCAATAGGTACAGTTAAATGGCACTGCAACCAGCGCGGTGATGCACTGGATCCTGGCCTATCTAATTTAAACGCGCCATTGTCTACACTGTCGTCCTATGAAAACTTAGATGATAATTTTTGGCGTTCTTTGCTTGTCTTGTTTTTGATGATTGGACTCTATATTTGTTATGGAAAAATCCCTTTTACATGAAATACGCTACCAAATTTCTTACTGACTCAGTCATTTCCAGTTCTGTTTATTTTTGTCACATTACAAGTTCAGACAAAAAAGAAGAAAATATACAATTCTAAGAGCATAACCTTGTCATATTGACTTTATTTGAAAGTTGCATAAATTTATGAACTTACTTTTGAAGATATTTCCCAAAGTCAGATAATTGAACCTTTCAAGGTATCTTTTTAAAACAGTTTAAAATATATAAAGTATTTATTTCCTATGATTTTAGTAGACTTATTGGTAGACCTTAAAATAATCCATGGATCAACCCGTGTTGGTTCTTCCCTAGCGTCTTTAAAAGGCTTAGCGTAAAAGTTCATGCAGAGGTCACTTGTAATTTGGAACTCTTAAAACACGTTCCTATTGAATTAAAATTTATTTTGGTTACTTGTATTTTTATTTTTTTCAGAACCAGAGATTGAACTCAGGACCTTGCGCTTGCCAGGCAGGCACTTGTGCCCATGAGCTATCTCTCTGGCCCTATTTGTGATATTTTTATCCCACCTATTCCACAAACAGATCAGAAGAAGCTGGTGTAACTGACAATGACATAAAAGCAAAGACCTTAAAATTGAATGAAGCAGTGGCACAGGTGTCTCTGAGATCTTAAGAATTAAAAAAAAAAAAATTAAGAAATGAGTGTACATGAAGGAAAAAGAGAAATTAAGATCACATCGGTTCAAGTTCTGATCTTTGGGCTAGACAAGATAAAACTCCTTTGGAACCTGGTCAGGCTTCTGAATCTGAGTATTTCCATCTGTGCAGTGGGTCTAAGCTGCGGTGCCCTTGGCCAGCGAATACGGATTGTGGCCCAGCTCATGTCCCTCCCCCGGGACCCCTGGCTGTGCAAGTGTTCGCTCCGCTCAGACAGCAGTTGTCCTGGCCCACTGTGCTGACCTGCGACACCCGAGACCTCGGGTCACGTGGCTGGTGGCCTCTCCTGCCGCCCCAACTCTTGCTCCTCTCTCCCCACAGCCAGGTCATCTTCGCTCCACATGTTCACCTGCAAGGCTGTTGCACCTCAGGGGTGCTGACTCCCTCTGAATGCAGCCCCTTTCTCTGGTTCAGAGAACAGAACTTGCAGCAGGCTAAGGGGTCCTGAAGCCCACCTGGCCTGCACTTCCCTGGGACACTGCTGGCTCCTCCGAGTCCCCAGCCCACTGTCCAGCTAGGCCACTCTGCACTCACAGTAGAATGTCCTCAGGGGGACCCTTAGAGGGAAGTTCCAGGCCTCAGAGAAGACCATGGCCCAGTTGGAACACAGATTTACATTCTCTCCTACAGGTCCCTAAACTTCCGCTGAATGCATGCAAGAGGGTCCGAGCTGGGGTGGCAGGGGACAGGGCTGCCCAACTTTACACCCCTTCACACCCTAACACACAGGGAAGCTGCCAGGAGCTTTTGTGGAACTCAGGTTGCAAAATCTAAGGGAAAAGCTAACATCACTGTGACTGTTGTTTCTTAAGTGACTTCTACCAAGCTACGGAAAGAGCAGGGGACAGGACAAGGAAAGGGAGCATGACGCGAATGAAGACACGCTGTGCACATGTCCAGCTCCCTGCGGTGAGTGGAGTGAGTGGAATCACGATCCATGCCAAGTTATGTACTAAGAAAAGCAAACAGTAACAACACTCTTAGCAAATGAGTTTTTTTTTTAAGCATGCCTTTTTATTCAATATTCATTGATTCCATTTATTCATCCAGGATATCATTTCTGACTTTCTCTACCCAGTGAAATTTCACGACACCGACAGCACCCTGACTCAGCCACAACCTCTGTCTGCTTCTGGGGCCAGGGCGCCCGATGCCACTACTCAGGCGCTGACGTCCTGCGTGCTGTCTCTGTTGGCACAAATCCAGTCGGCCTTCTGTTTATTTGCCTGTTTATACGTTTGTGCAGGAAGCCCTGTGCATGCACCCCGAGTCAGGGCATCCCCAAGACGATCTCAAGCTGTCCCTCGCCCCTTCTCTGCTTCCTCCAAAGCACCTGTTGCAATTTTCTCTCACAACCTAAGAGGCGTGAGCTGCTTGAGTTTCTCACCCAAAGACTTTCAAACGCTGCGAGGGCAGCACCCGAAAGGGCAACCTGAAAGGCTGCGTGGGCGAACTCTTTGTCAGTGGAATGTTTATCATTTAAGAACTCTGAGCAAATGCAAAAGCGCTCTTAGACTAATCAGAATATCATAGACTTGTTCTCTAACAGTCACATGTGGAGTGGGTTAATTATGAGCCAGCGCCTGAAAAAGTTTAGCTCACTGAGAAGATATCAGAAATATCTCAAATGAATATTAATGTTTTGAAATGTCTATGTAATTGAAATCAATTTAAATGTAAAAATAATTTGAAGAATGCTAATGCAGTGGCAGAGTCCCACAGATAAATATGTCAAAACACAGTAGCATTTTTCTGAGGCTGTGGCAGAAACCTGCACTGTGATCAGGCTGGGGGATAGGTATATTTGCCTGAATATTTTTCTCTTTTAAGCCTTCTTTTTTGAGTTTTCTGATTTGCATTTTTAGTCAGAAGCTTCCTACTTTGGCTTTGTTGATTTTTCTTGAAAATTCTATTTCTTTTTTTATTTTAGCTCCTTTAACATTGACAGACATGCTGATACGTCCAGGTTTTGGTTCAGAAGTCATTTAATGTCACAAACTTTAAGTTTAAAATGATTAAGAGTTTAAAAAGTACACTAAGTAGACAAATGAAGATGGCTCGAAGGAGGCAGAGGGAACAGGAAATGGGGAGCTGTTCTTTATTATTCTGAAGCCCCAGTTATCCAGATGATTAGCTTGTTGACTGGCCATAAACCATAGTGCATGTGGAAAGCAACGAAGTGTCGTGTTCCCAAAGTTTTGAGAGAGAGAGAGAGAGAGCGAGCAAGACAGACCAAAGGGACATAGGGAAACTCTGGTAGGCGAGGACCATGGTTACTACTTTGACAGTGGTGCAAGTTTCATGGTGCACATCATCAAATTCTATCCATTAAATATACATGGTCTTTTGTGTATCAACTATGTCTCCATAAAGCTGTCAAAATAGGATGCAAAATGAATACATTTTCTTATGAGGTTACTACAAAAGGTGGCAGGGATGAGAACCACTGCTAGGTTTTCCAGCCAAAGAACCAAGAGTCAAAGAAATGAAGTGAATCGACTGAGGCTACTCTATCGTCCTTTACAGGGAGTGCATTGTGTTTAACCATGTACAAAATAATTTCGGAGACATCACCTCATCTGAGAAAAACTTCACCATTTTCTTATGCAACGAGTCATAAAATCCTAGCCGTTTGCTCTTCATGAGCTCTTCGCGCGCTTGATCTCTACCTCTCCAAGGCTCAGAGAACATTGGGCTTTCGATTCCTACCTTGGGAGCTCTACCCACCTCGGGTTTCTGCGCACACTGTCCTCGGTGCACCATTTTATGGTTTCCATTCGTTGGTGCTCTTGGTAACAGATTTAGAAATTAGCAATCTCTACAAAGGTTTACAACTGCGTTTTTCCATAGTAGTCAATAAAGAAAATAGACACTGAAAGAAGTATTTTCTTTTTCTTCCTACAGTCTGTGAATCAGTTTTCCCATTCGTGAGGCACGGTACCTGACACCCACGGGTAATGAAGTGGTTCCCTTGGCTCAGGGCTCAGTCTGTGCTTCTAGGCAGAACAACACTGCTTTGCTCACAGTGGCCGGAAACCAGAGAGGGCGAGCACACGGGCGAGGCGAGGGCCAAAGGCTTGGGGCTCCCCACCCACGTCCACGACTTCCCGATCCACCCATGCACGCTCAGAAGTGCCAATTACGATTGTCCTGCTGACGCCCAGGCCCGTGAGATTGGCCGCGAGCTTGGCCATCGCCGTCTGTCGTCACTGGCCTGCTCTTTCTGCCACCCTGGGGCTATTTGTCAGGGTTACCTCTACTCCAGTCAAAGCAGTGGCACTAGGAATGCTGTGTCATTAAAGAAAATAATTTCCCTGACTTTGCTTTCCTAATTCCTTTTGTTGCGATTCTTTATTTTCCCTAAATATCTCAATCTAGTTCATCTCTCTTTTCTTCAGCTTCTTATATTTAGATCTTGAATCTGTATTTCTGTTCCCTGATTTTTTTTTTTTTTTGTATGACTAGAGGGCAAGTGAAAAATAGTATCTTCCTTTTCCTAAGATGATTATGCAAACTAAATAACATCACTGCAGAATACTGTATTATGTGTTATATCTTAAAATATCTTCTATAAGGCCTAGTATAGAACTAGACAAATGGCAGAAGACCATTAAAACAGATCATTCTGAATTGAATTGATTCATGGAACTTATTTCTGGGGAGTCTGACTTTGAAGATTAGATTTTACTCTACAGCTGCCCTCTTTTATGTGTTCTTCTTGTCACATTACAAAGCAGTTTTCATTCATTGTTTAGAATATATACAGCAGCTGATTGACGTTGGTTTTATTTCCTAGTCAAATTGGAACACTTTGAACTACAAATTGGGTTGTAAATCTGATATTAGGTTTCCTATTACAAAAATCACATTCTCTCAATAGATTATATTTTAAGTATTCCTCGTTGCCTTCTGAGAGATTGTGACTATGCATAATCTGAAGAATGTTGTTTATAATTTCTAAAGATATCAAGAAAATTGATTGATTTTTTGTTATTTTCATATAATTTTAGGATGGTAGATTATTACATTAAGCTTCTTTATGGGCATGAAACACTAGCTCGTTTTTATGCAGTTGCAGAGTTTCTATGGCCAACAAGAGGGCACTGATTGATTTTTATGGAATATTCTTCCCAAGTTTATGCCTTCAATCTGATAGTTTTTAAATGGAATAACTATAAAACTATATAAGTTTTCGCAGACACATACATTTCTTGTTTATTCTATTTGACATTTTGATCTGCAAGTTTGAGATGAATCTACATGAGGAGAAGAATCACCACTGTCTCCAAGTGAGCTCCTGGAGCACTGGCTTGGTAAGAAATGGATATGGGGGTGACTACAGCAAGAACACAAACAGAAGGAAAGGATCTAGGGGAAATAGCAAACAGTGCAGGAAGAAAAATGCCTAACTGTAAGATTTTTTTTTCTCCTCAGAGGACATCTCACAGTTTTTATGTGTTAATCTGCCGTCGCTCTCCCCAGTATTTCCCAAATTTACTTAATTTTGGTACTGTCAGGGCTCTGGTTTTAAACGACAGAAGCAGGTTTGGTGTGGCTCGAGTGAGGCACCCAGCAGAAGCCTGGCTTCAGCGACACACAGGCTCTGTGGTCACCACAGAAAAAGCTCAGTCAGACGGGATGTGCTGTTTGGGTCTGAACATCCTCAAGGCTCCTTGTGTTGAAGACTTCCCTGAAAGTAGCAGTATTCAGAGAGGACTTTGCAGAAGTGATTGGGTTTTGAGGCCTCCGACTTCATTGTTGAAGGACTTCACTGTGGGGAACGTGGTTGTGTGGGTCTTTTTTTTTTCTGGTACTGGGGATTGAACTCACGACCTGCACTTGCTGGGCAGGCGCTTTGGGCACTGAGCTATCTCTCCAGCTTGGTGGTTTCATTGTAAGCAGATGGAAAGAGGAAGAGAGTCCTAATTGTAGGGATTGGACTACAGGAGGATGACCTCGGGGACTGCTCCTAGCCCCCGGGTGGGTCCCTTCCAGTTCCGTCTGCCCCCCTGCTTCCTGGCTGCCGCTGGGTGAGCAACTGCCCTCTACCCCGCTCTTGTATCACATCTCTGCCTAGCTGCAGGCAGGCCTGGAAGCAGTGGAGCCGGCTGGCCATGAGCCGAGGCCTCCGAAGCCCTCAGCCACATCACGCCTTGGGTTCTTTATTTGGTACAGGGTCTCACTCCACAGCCAGGAGGCGGGGCTGGAACAGCATGCGATGCCGGGGGTGGATCCCAGTCCCCCTGGTGGCTAGACAGGCGTTCAGACTGCTGAGCAATCTCTGCGGCCCCGGACTCTTTAATCTAATTAAATAATTCATTTAATTCTCCAGTCGCTTCAGGTGTCCTATCAGGCAGCACACAGCTCAGGAACCCAGACACGGTGATGCTCGCCACTAATCCCACTGCTCGCTGCTAATCCCACTGCTTACCGCTAATCCCACTGCTTGCCGCTAATCCCACTGCTCGCCTCTAGCCCCAGGGATGCGGGAGCCAGAGGGAGGAAGCTCGCAGCCCTGAAGCCGCAGTGCTGGCACGATAGAGAGACAATGAGAAGGGCCGGGATGGTCCCTCCCTGGCGCAGCGCTTTCCTGAGTCCTCGCGAGTGCTCAGACTCAGTACCCAGTACCAGAAAGACACAGAACAAAGCGAAACACAGGCTAACCAAACAATGAGAAGGAAAGCCGAGTCTGTGACACAGCGTGGTGCCTGCAGGTCACGACCAGGCGCTGAGTGCAGTAAGCGGGAGAAGTTCTCCAAGGGTGGCTCTCAAGTGTTCTTGCTACAAAACAAACGAACAAACAAACAAACAACACATAAAAACGAAATTTGGTAACTCACATGGTGATGAGCTTAGCTTAGGCATTGTGCAATGTAAACAAGGTGCAACTGAGCTGTCTCGTGCCATAAATAGGTGGTGTTGGGGTTTGCCAGCTAAAAGTTACCAGGGGCCAGCGTACGTCGGTCTGGTCATTTGCTTTCTTCTGGGCTGAGTAAAGGACGAGGCAGGCAAGGACAGCTATGCAGCTTCTGTCCCTCCGTCCTGCCTCAGCCCAGCCAGGCAGGCACAGCTCAGGGCTCTCTCCTGGCAGTTCCAAAGCATGTGTGTATATATTTCTCCAAAGAAGAATAATTCCAGCCCAAATATATTTGTAACTGCTGAGCAGTCCCTGTTTGTACTTAATATAAAAAATTTGTGTAAGCCACGTTCCTGAACCTGAAGCTTTATTTATGTACTTATTGATGTTCTGACCGGCTCAACCTGCCCTGGGGGGGGGGTGGGGTGAAGCTGGAGCAACACATGGTGCAGGGGATCGAACCGCAGTCCCTGCGGTTGCCTAAGCTCGCCTAAGCACGCGCTTTAGACCGCTAAGCTATCTTGTCTACCTTTTGAACCTAAAGCTTCAAATGGGAGCGCAGAATGTTCTACATAGACTAGATCCTGCTTTTTGGTCTAGAGTTGAGGAGAGAAAAGATCAGATGAACCTGAACCATAGGAACTGAGTGATGCAGATAGGAGAAGACGAGGGATGAGAGGAGAAGCGAGGAGAGGACAGGCGAGGGCAAAGGAGGGGAGGAGGAAGGAAAAAGTACAGTAATAAGGTTTGTGTGCATGCTAGCGCAGGTTTTTCCTTCCTTGCGTCACCAATGGTTTTCTGAATCTCTGTACTGTGCACAGATAATTCATCTTGTCTCAGACCTATAAGTTGATTTTACCGCCTTATAGGCTGCTAAGCTGTCCTATTATTTCGTGGAAAAGGACCTTAATATTCCTAACCAGCAGGTGGTGCGATTCTCGGCGTGTTGGACCGAGCTCCCGCCCCAGGTCTCGCGTGGTTTGGGCAGGTGGCTGCTCACGTGCAGCGGGCGTGCCCCACCTTCGAGGACCCTGCGGTGGGAGCTCGCTGCCTTTGTGGCAGTTGCTAAGCGGGCATGCCCTTTGCGTGGGGACGGATGTTGCCTAATTTCTCAAGGCCACCCAAGCAATTAAACTCTGACAAAAGGTCTTTTGTAAAGAACCATCGTGGCCTTTCATTCCTGAAACACCAAGCAAAATGTATGAAAGCAGGAGAGACCCATGGATGGCTGCCTCTCAATGCTCAGCTCGAAAAAAGTTGCTTTAATGCAGCAAGAGGGCAAATGAACAAGAAAGCATTAGAGCTGGTGGGGCTTGGTCGCTTCATTGCTGAAGCCATGCCACCTAAAGGGCCACCTCCCAGTGCAGGTCCCAGAGCTGGGGACATGGGGCCCACCGGGCAAGGAGACGAAAACCTCTTCACATTGTTTAATTATGGAACATAATTTCTTAGTGGGAGACAGCTGGTCATTGAGATCATTAGGCTTCCAGGGAAAACTCCCAGGTAGACTTCCTTTTCATCCATTTGATTTCCAATGATTAAGAAATTGCTTCACGTTTCCTGTGAAGATTCTTTATGAAAATGAAGCGCAGGGAAGCCTGGTGCTTCAATCCGGCCTCTGTGGTTCCTTGGCCCCTTATCAAAAGCCACGCTAACAGCAGCTCAAGTGGATCCCGACGGGTGGGACCGTTGCTGTCTGGCTCTACACTTTGATCCACACTTCCTAGTTTTTTTTGACTTCTTATATTCAAGGCCGTGCGATTGCCAAGTGATCCTGGGTGAACAAGAGGCTGCCTGTGCTGATAAATTGGTTCCCACTGTTGCACCAGCCCCTAAGGGTCTGCGCTGAAAACAGGCCGAGATGCAGAACAGAACACAGCGCTTATCTGAAGGCAGGCCCTTATCACTGGTGACATTATAGACCGAGCTGATAATCTAAAGCATTATGACTTTGAGTAGAATTTGGTTCATAAAGAGATACAAAGAGATAAACCAGGGATACAAATAGAAATGGCCGTGGGTGCTTTGACTAGAGCAGTCTTATCTGTACTTATCATTCAGCCAGCTTTCACCTTCCACTGAAAGAGCCGAGGTAAATTCACAGCGCCCATTAAAGCCTAATAGCAGCATGGAAGGAAGCCCCTTGCTCCTCCACGGGAGGGGCGGCTGTCTTGTTTCCAGTATGCTGACAGCTTGTGCCAGTGTGAGTTAACCGGTGGGAATTTGAAATCTGAGCAATTTGAAAGTAATCTTTAGAAATGGCAGTGAGTACAGTTATTGAAGATAGCAGCTACTTGCTAAAAGAGGTGACAGGTTCTTTAGATTACTGATTCTATTAACAACAAGGCTTTCCTGTGCCGGGTGGCTCGCGTGGCATCTCTACTCTGTCTCTGTGCTGCAGCCGCGTGGCTTGGAAGGGACGTGGGCGACCATGGGCATGGCCTCTCCTCTTGGATAGCTTCCCACCTTGGGGCACTCCGTGGCTGGCAGTGCTGAGAGGAGGTGGGGTCTTGTGGAAGAAATGTCCCTCAGGGGTGACCTAGAGGTCTGGGTTCTTGTCCTCAGCTCCTCCTCTCCTGGCCTCAGGACTGCCGTGGACTGAACAGCTGTCCCCTTCCCCGGCTCCATCTCTGTCCTGAAGTTGGTCACCTGTGGGCTGAAACCATGAGCTAAAGTCAACCATTCCTGCCTTAGGCTGTGTGTGCCGGGTATTTTGTACCAGTTGCAGGACAGTGACTAATGCCATGAACTAGAAAGGAAGGCCTTGGCAAGGCATACTGGCATTAAAAAAAAAAAAAAAAAAAAATAGAATGTGCCTCTGAGACCTAAAAACAAATTTAGTCATTTTTTCCCATTGTGTAAAGTTGATTAAGTAGCTTAATATCTTGGCATAGGAAGTCCATTATCAATAATATTAACGTCTCTCATGTTTCATTCCTGGCATTTTCCCTGAAGGTTGAGTTAGGGCGCTGGCTAAAGGAGCTGACCGGGTGCTAGTGATGCTCACGTGTGGCTCTGACCTTGTGCCCCTCGCCTGTCGCTCTGGCGTGGGCAGTGAAATCTACCCTGGTCACCAGGGAATTTGCATAAGTGAATTGTGGCCACAGGTTCTTGGTGCTCTGTGCTGTTGCCAGTGTGGGTTAAGATACCGAATTCTGACTGTGCCACGTGTTAAAGTGGGAGCTTGGACCCAGGCACCAAGGGAGAAAAGAAGCAAAGAATTCTTGGTAAGTGGGCGCATCAACATGGGTACTGTCTGGTCCTGTCGTTCCTAAAGGAGCAGAGGCAGTGGTGGTTCCCTCAGTTCAAGGACTGGTGTGGAAGTGGCTCCTCAGGACCAATCAATCAGGCCTGATACCTCTCCGAAGGTGGCTCGTTGAGGCCTCCAAAGCCAGTGCCCTCAGACACTGACCCTGTGTTCCCAAGGAGCTGCGTGGAAGAAGTGACAGCACGGTCACTGACTCCAGGCTGCGCGTGAGTATTTCCTGGCCTCATGTCCAGACCCAGCTCAATGCCCTGGAGCTGCTTCTGAAGCTGCCCAAGGGAAGCCCTGGGCAGTGTGGGTGGATTCCCAGGGTGAAAGCGTGTGAGCAGAGCTGGCTTCCCCGTGGCAGGCACCTAAGGAAGAGCCACCAATTATGGAAGGGGCATCACTGCCATCATCGCAGGGCTTTCCAGACTGAAGGAGACCCAGAGGACCCTAAACAGCCCCCAGGACACATTGTCAGCCTTTTATCTCTGCCAGGCCTTTGATGCATAAAACTCACTGAGGACGGCAGAAAAATAGCAGCCGACAAAGAGCGTGCTGATCCTACTCCTTGTGCTGTCCTTTCCTCGTGTCTTCCCCAGCTAGTAGGCTGCACACCCACTGCTTTAAAATGTGGGAGGGAATGAGTGGAGGGGAGGGGCTGACAGAAACCCCTTCCCAGAAGGAAGACCACACGCTGTGCCGCCTTTCACGAGGGACACTGCCAGCTCTTACGGTGATCCGAGAAAACATCGCTGAGGCTGGATTTGTGCCTTCAGTCGCTTGATCGTGTGGCACCTTAGAGTAAGGAGATTCCAGGATTTAAGAATATGACCCAGCAGAGCCCAGAAACCAGTGGTAGTTCATGAACGCTGATTCCTGTGCTGGCAACAGGAACGTCCGTGGGACGTTAGAGACGTCAGGCCTCCTGCTCTACCTGGACCTCCTGCATCAGTGCTCTGAGGGTGAGATCCCGCAGCCCTGCCCGGTGACTCTGATGTACACACCCTGAGGATGAAGCTGAGCAAGAGAAGGAAGCCGCCAGCTTTGTTGGGGTCCGTCCAGCTTGCTAATGATGGGATCCAGGAAACAGGTGGAGAGCAGCACCCTGTACTTACGGCTGTAAGCATGTGAATGTTACGGGGGAAGCAGAGCAGCATTTTATATGATGGTCTCAGGCCCAGTGACCTGTTTTCCTGGTAGGACATCGGCCTGAACTTCCTGGACCAGGCAAGGTGGCCTGATTGACCCACGGACTAGTGGGGCAGAAGGTGCAGCTGCCCAGAGACGGGCCCCGTGGGAAGGGAGGCCTCCCACGCACACAGAACCACTGTGCCAGGGTCCCCTTGAACTGGTGAGTGACACTTAGGCGCAGACAGGCTAAACGCAGCAGGACCTTAGTTTGGCAGGGACATTCTGCTGTCCTCTCAGTTTCATATAATGCAGGGAGCAAAACTTAAGAGAAAAACAACTTTAAGAATAGAATCTAAATGCTTTTTCAAATTAAAAAAATAAGGACTGTTAGTTTGTCAAGAAGATGAAAAAGTAAGGAACAGATTTGCAGGCTGGAGCGCTTTGCCAAGCTCGTGTCGTTCGATAAAGAAAACTCCACAGCCCCTCACGGAGGGGCTACCAGGTGACAGAAACTGCAAGGCACTAGGGTGTGAGGGTGACAGACAAGACTGAGCCCCTGAACAGTGAGGTCCACTACTGGGTGGGACCACTGAGGATTACATGCAAATTGAGACGCCAAGCCACTCAGGACAATGACAGTTATGCAAATGTGCTGGTATTTTAAGGCGTATTTAAATATAAACAGCGCGCAGCAAAACAATCAATCTGACAAGGTTTTCCATGGTGCTCATATGTTACGCTGTGCTCATCTTGGGAATTAGGTATCAAGCCTCATGTTTATTGATGTGTCTCTTCTTTCCTTCAAAACCTGAGTTTTAAGAGGTTTTGTTTATTCTTAAAATGCAGTTATTCAGTTTTCTTTAGAGGGATGCATTCTTAAATTCACTTATCAGGTCCATCTATGATTGTGTGTGTGCGTGAGAGAGAGGGAGGGAGGGAGGGAGGGAGAGACAGACAGAGACGGAGACAGAGACAGAGTGTGTGGTAGAGATCCATAATTAAAACTGACTTTGTACAAAGCTTTTCTGTGAAGTGTGAGTTTTAGAAACCCTTCTGTCATTCCTACTCACTGCGTTCACTTTCCTAGCTGAGTGCAGGCTCTGTTTTGAATCTGCCCTGCTGTTTAATACGGTGCAATAAACACGGCCAATGCTCAACGGACGTTTCTGCTGTGGCCCAGGACGCCGGAAGAGCGGCCTTTCCAACGTGAATGCATTTCGCTACCTGCAGAAGTCTTTCTTGGCAGCCCCTTAGCAGACGCTGCTGAATGAATTTGGGATTAGGACAGAGACGGCCTCATACTAGCCTCAGGACGAGTGGTCTCCAGTTACTGTTGTCCCAACTTTTTTTTTTTTTTATACGAACCTTGTATTTTCAGAGCAGAAAACCTGAAAATGACTAGAATTCTCCAGCAATATCTCTAAAATTAGCAAAAATCCCCTAGCAGACTCCACTGGCCAGTGTGCTCAGCGGCCTAGAACTTCCCCTTTCCGTTATGCACCTAGTCCTATGTTTCGGACTCGAACGGTCCCGTGAGATGTGGCAAGTGGGCCTCCATTGCCACGTGGCCAGCTTGGTGCACGTGCGTGGCTCAGTGGCCTCCCGTTCCTCAATCAGGAAAGGAGGATTGAGAGAGTCCCACGGGGAGAGGTGGCAGGAGGCAGCGCCACGGGTGCAGAGCTCTGCCTAGTGCGGGAGACGGACTCCACGGCCACGGCCGCTGCCTGCCGCTCAGCCCGGGCGTCCGGGGTTGACCTAGCAACGATCGGAGAGGCAGAGCTTGGTTTTTCCTTGGTGCCCATTTTCCTGCAGCAGCATATTTTTGATTGGACCGCACTTGAAAGCATAATTAAATGTTACAGAGACTCTCAGAACTTGAAACCATTCTCTCTTTCCCTTTTAATTTGATAACACAAACAAGTCTAATGTTTCATTCTGCGGGCTCCAGATGTCCATTGTGAATGTGAGTGATGAGCCGGTAGAGCCGAAGCGTCCGCAGAACCAATATTTGGAGGAAAATGAGTCTCTGCACTTCCTGCAGGTGCCTCCGCCACCGCGGGAATCTTTTCACTCTCAGGACATTTAACGGGTAGACAGCTGGCCGAAGAAAGCCTCGAGGCGGCTTCGCAGCCTCTCTACAATGCAAAGTGCTTCACCAAGTATTTTTGAAAGTGGAATTTTATAAAATATGGTTGTGTACACTCTTTCATGTTTATTCCAATAATTCCAGGCTTTTCCAAGGCCCAAAGGACTATTTTTAAGAATCAGATAAATAGTGGTATTTGGAGTTCTGGTGGGCAGAGAGCTTTCCATGGGGCCCTTAACTTGGAGGATGTAGAAAAGCTAGCAGCAGTAAATGTACAATGAGTCTTTATCCCCCAGCCACACATCCACGCCCAGGCCTTCGCAAGGGTGGCCAGCGAGGGCCAGGCGCGTAGACAGCACGGGGGTCTGACTGGGGAAGAGCCATGCACGTTCATGCTTAGCATTTGAACAGAAACTCGCCATCTCATTTTCTCAATCAAGGGCTGAGATGTGGAAGACTCTACTGCTGAGTCTAAACTGTCTAGTGAAATACTTAGGTCTGCAAAATCTGGAACCAGAAAAAGTATCTTGAGGATGTTGCCCCCTCTGCTCACGAACCCTGCGCGGTCACACTGTGTCTGCCCGAGTCCCCTTGCGATGGCTCCACAGGGTTCCTCGCTTCTCAAAGGTCCTTGAGTTCTCAAATGGTGTTTCCTTTCCAGCTCTCTGCTAAGACACCGATTCTTGCAGTGTAGGAAAGAAAACACACAGAAGGAGCCAGTTCACAGGAAGGAGAGAAAATCTGCTGGGCCACAGGGGCGTGGGCTTCGTGAAAGAGACTGCTTGAGGAGCTAAGTTTATCTCTGGTTGGCAGAGACGAGGGCATTAAATAAAGAGTTTCAACTGTGGGGCAGAGAACTGAGCTTTTATATTTTTGTCAATATTTGGTTCAGATAAAAGAGATGTGCAAAATCGCCATGTGCCAGCTGGAAAAAAAGAGACTCGAGTATGACTGAGTAATTTCTGCATCTGAGGGAAAAGGTTCTCAGTAAGAGATGCGTCAATTTGGGAGTTACTGAAAAGGGCAAGGATGGTCTTTGAAAGTGCTTTTCATAAAACACTTTAGAGAAGAAATTCTTAGATAATTGAGTTGTAAGTGATCTTCCTCCACTAGCATGATCTGATATTAAAGAATCTATTTCACATCAAATCTCTAGCTTGCCTAATATCCTCTGCTCTTTTTACAACTTTTCTAAGCCACATTTCTGGGTCATTATCTTAATCCCAGGTTGTTTTGTCTGTGGAGGATTACATCTATTCGTCACAGGCTTGAAGAACTCAGGACTCAAAATAATTTTTCATTGGTTTTATTTTAACAGAGCACAGTCAGAGAAATGAAAGCCCTGGGGTCTACTAGAGATGCCATGCTCTGTGCCATGGTGGGAGATGTCTAATGGTCTTGGCAAGGCAGCTGTCTTTCCATCTTTTCTGTGTTTAATGTGCAGAGGGCAAGGCAGACAAGAGGAAAACAGAGCTGAGTCAGGGGCACCAACAAAACTGTAAGTCCCTGGCCCAAGCTGGAGTCCACTGGACCAACTAGAAGCCAGCCCCTTGCTGTCTGCCAACATTCAGGGCGTGTGGTACCTGGAAAGAGATGGATGTACTCATCGCAAAGTGAAAACCCACATCTGGGCTATGAGACAGAGAACCTGAAGGACCACTGGGAGGAAATGGGACATTCTGAATTCTTTGTTGCTTCATGTCCCTCTAAAGTGTCAGGGAGCTTGACTGGGGACAGTGCGTGTGTGAAAGTAAGACTGCCACCACGTGGGTCCACTGCTTATGCAAAAAGATTCTTCTGCCTCA
>PVKN010018505.1:0-16805 GCA_004027915.1 Capromys pilorides
GAGACCATTTGGGAGAGTTACTTAAAACTATTCAAAATAACTGGACCTTCAAATGTTTGATAGGGCAGCAAGAGGGCAGTTGTCTACTGAATATCATTTTAGTATGGCTTTCATGACAGAAAATTCCTTACTCTTGAGGATCCACAAGTAACTTAAGAAAAAACAGGAGATTTAAAAAGCTACTTATTATAGATTTGTGTAACACTGAACATTCTGTAGATACTGTGTAACACTGTTCCATATTACATATTATCAGTCTGTCTGTCTATCTGTCTGCCTGCCTATCTATCATCTATCTATCACCTATCATCATTACAAAGAGAAAAAGACATTAAAGAACTTTTTGCATTTACCTAGTGACTTAAGAGGTTTCTCAGCTTTGACCAGCTCTAGGATGTCTAATATGTCAGTCGTCTCTCCTTCCAGGGACTGAAGCAAATCAAACAGGCACTGAGCCGACACACCCTTGCTGGAGCTATTACTGGCAGCATCCTGTGGAAAGAAAACAATTGCAGTTTACTGACTTGCACCTCAGTACTAATGAGGCTGATTGGGAGATCAAACTTCATCAACACTTTTGCTAACATCAATTAAAACACCTATCTGCAATTCAGCTTACAAACTTCTGCTTCCAACTGTACTGGTGCCTGATTTCAGAGTGCTGCACCTGATTTTCAGGGAAATCTTTTCAATGCTATTTGAGTACAAAAAGTGCTGTTTGGAAAACTCATTACAAAACAGTCTTATGAACTGATAGAAGAGTTCATGACCATGGCTCCACCAGCATAAGATGGTAGAACTAAAGAATTCTTCATAATTAGTGACTGAACACTTCAAATACTTTTGAGAACACATGCTGTTTTTCAACAAAAGACTATGAATTTCACAGGCCCTCATCAAAAATATATTTCCAAAACAGAGATACAGTACTTACCATTTTAAAGCTATCTGAAATGGTTTTGATCTATTCATAAAACAATGAATCCATATTAAGTTTCTATGTGCCGGGACCCTTCTGTGCAGTGAAGTTGTAGCAAACTAAAAATCAAACATCTATACACAGAACACCAACAAAAATACCTAAGAAGGAAACTTTTTCTGGTAAAATTCTACCAGAAAATATGGCAAATATGTGTCAATGAAGCAAACACAAGCATAATACATGAAGTGGTGGAAAAAAGTAAAGCAGAGTAGGTGGTAGAGAATGACAGACAAAAATGAGAATTCTGAAGCTTTCCTGTTATCATCCCCTATTTTGCAAATCTTTCATGGAAGGAGCATAAAACTTAGAGAGCTGCTTTAGTTACATGCAGATGAGGTGAGGATTAAAGAGAAATAATTTTCTTATTAAATCAGAAATAATTTATGGTACTCGTGTCTTACTGGCTGGAGGGAGGTGAGACATTATGTACAAAAGCTGAAAATGTTGAGGCCATGTATTATAAGCAGAGCTCCCACCTACAGCAGCCAGCCAGGAAACCAACCTGCTGTCTCTGAAAACCAGCCCAGGAAGCCAGCTTTCTCTGTCAGATATATAGTAGGTCAGACTGTGAGCTCCAGGAGAAACCAAACAAAAAACAAGCAATGATGGCCTAAAATAGCTGAGGCTTGACCAAAACAGACAGCTTTCCTCAGTTCTGAGTCTACTTCTAATCAAAAAAAGACAACTATCTGCCCCGACCAATCAAGCACGATGCCCTGCTTCTAGTTAGCTCACAGACAACTTCCCAGGCCAACAGCATTGGCTCAGGAGCAACTGAAGCACCGTTCCCTTCCTCCAGGAAGCCCTTCTACTCCTCCGCTGTGTTGCAGTCTCTGCTAAATGCATCTGGCCCCCCTGGTCTGTTAAACTCTGAATAAATAATCTTTTCTGTTTTCATCTGGTTGATCTTCATGTATTTCCACAGAGCTCACCTACCGGAAACTCCAGGAGAGGGGCCACACTAGCAAACAGCTGGAGCACAAAAGGCTTTCGGTGTAGGATGTAGAACTGGTGGCAGGCAAATTCAATGGCTCGGCGCAACTGAGGATTGCTTTCATAGTCGGAGTACACCTATGGAAAAATGCCATGTGTTAAACAAGAGCCTCAAAATTATGTTTGCTCTAAAAAAGTTCCCATAGCTATGTGAAATAGAAAAATGGCTAATTACATAAGTTGGGGGAAGAGAGTACAAATGGTATAACTTTTTCTCCAGAAAGCTTATGACTGAGAATTTATCCTAAGGAAAGAATTGGACACATGTACAAAGAGATTTGTCAAGATGGTCTGCCATAAGATTGTACATAAACTTGAATTAACTCAAATTATTCATTTACAGTGGTTCATTGAGTGCATTATGGTTCATGAAAACAATGGAATAATGTGCATGAATAGCTTTTCCAGCTATAAAGCAAAATGTACCTACATAAAAAATACTCATGGTATTCTTTTTTACATGGAGAAGTCACAAGCATGGATAGTTGGCATAAACTTTGATTTAAAAAAACGTGTGTACATACGTGTGTGTATAAGTATGTGCGCGTTAGACAGGGTACCAGGATTTTTAACAAGTGCAAGCAATCATTTTCTGGGAAAGAGGACTTAGGAAATCTGTATTTTCTATTTAAAACATCTTCTAATTTTTATAACAAGCATAACTGCTCTTGGTGATCAGTAAATCAGTTAAAAAAGAGAGAAAACTGCCAATGTTTCAAACTAGGAAAGTCTTGTCATTGTAAACCTCTTGCCTCCATGGGTTGAACAAACTCAACTTTGTATAAACACATTATTTTTGTAACTTTTACTAAAACATATCTAAAAATAAGGAACTAGGATTAGCCCATGGACCTGCCTGAATTTTATTCAACGTTCCTAAATGCAGCCAGATATACATTAGACATGAGTAAATACCAAGTCTTTCTGCTAAATTCACTTCCTCCAATTCCATCAAATCAAATGTAGAGGCAACAGATATCTCCATTCACATGGAGGTCAGAGAACCTCTCAGGAGAAACATCACCTTAGCTTATGCCACTTGTTTGACTCAACATAGTGGTGCTCTAACGTCCTAGAGTAACAGAAGCAACTTGGAGGTCTTGCTATAAACCCGTAATACTGGACCCTGTCCCCAGAGTTTCTGATTCAGTGTCCCTCAGAAAGCCCAATCATATGCACTTCTAACAAGTGTCTGGGTGCTGCTCCAGTTTAGAGACCACATGAACAATCACTGGCCTAGAAGAACAGGGAAGCGCGGCACAAACGAGGAGCACAGGACAGGAGGGGACAAACCAGCACTCTTGCTCCTTTTCTGATTGGCAAAGGAGATCGCAGGCACCTGCAGCATGGTGGGGAGAATCCACTGGTAGCCGCTAAGAGAGAAGAGGTGATTGAAGTGCACAGCCGTGTTGATGACGGTGGCCGCGTACTGCCTGAGCAGGGCGCTGTCCTCCGGGTGCAGGATCAGAGCCCCGTTGAACACGTTGAGGAAAAGCATGATTTCATCTCCCCAGGGAAACTCGCTCGGCATGCCTAAGAACATCTCCTCCAGGAGCTGGATCCACAGGCTTTTCTGAAGAGTGTCCAGGCCGAACAGTTCCTTCCCAGCTGCGAAAAGAGGCAACAGCACGGACAGAATTAGCTTCCGTGCCAATGCTGTCAGCCTGAGCACACGACCAGACCTGAGGCCGCTGCTGGGCTCCGTTTCTGCCAGCTCTGGGAGGCGGAGATCTACTGCCGGAGGCTCCCTCCACCCAACTCCCCTGTGTCCCGGCATTGGAATAGCACTTCCTGGTTCCAAAAGTCCTTCTTACTCAACTGTTCTTCGAGTTCTTTCTGCAAGAAGGCAGGGCCAGTGTCTGCAGCACTTCGCTGCTCAATAAACTGTGGCTATGGGAACATAAGTGGCTCCCACTAGAAAATGGGAAGGCTAGAGCTAGCGCTTTTGCTTCTAATCACTGCTTGGATTACATAATAATCACTGTGCTCTTTTTAAAAAAATGTATTTGGTACAGGGTCTGCAGGGTCTTACTATGTAGATGGGACTCATAGCGATACTCCTTTTTTCAGCCTCCCAAGTGTTGGGATTACAGGCGGGGCTACCATGCTGGCTCTCAGTCACAGTCTCAGCGCCCCCAGGGGCGTGGAGCCAGCATGGCACGATCCGACCTCAGTCCCTGTGCTCTGCCTAAGTAGGCTCTTTAGTCTGGTGAGCTATCTGGCCAGCCTCTAAAGCTTGTTTTGCTATTGCTCTGTGCCTTCTGCATGAGGAAATCAAGGCACAGTGATACTAATTGAACTAAATTAATAATGATCCTGGTGTGGGGTTCCAAAGTGGGTCTCTTTCTGTTCTCATCTCCATCTCTCAAGTCAGTATACTTTAGAGTAGCATACATAGATTTTAAATGTAGAGTTCAGGGAGAGGCAAAATATACTCCCATGTAACCAACAGCTTATCAATATAGGAACGATTTTTATCAACTTCAAAAGTTCCCTTGTGCCTTTTGCAGGAAGTTCATTTCTTCTAATCCAGATAAGACTGCTATTCTTATTTCTGCAATCAGATTAGTTTTGCCTCCCTTTAAACTCTTATTCTTCCACTGAGTCAGCCATTCCTCTCCCTACACCCTGCATACTTTGATTCATCTGGGTTTTAGCTTTGAGCCTCATCTCTGAGTTCTGTGCTTACAGCAGCAATGTGAGGAACACCTGGGAACTTGCTAGAAAGGCAAAACTGGGCCCCATTCTGGAACTCTGGAGTAGAGGCCAGGACTCAGCAATCTGGGGTTTAATGAATTCTCCAAGGGAGAATAGGTTCTCCAAGTTCACACAGGTTAGAGGATCCCTGGTTTCCAGAACTCTCTGTCTGAAAGGCTGCTCTCCACACAAGAACCAAAAAAGGGTGCAAGGAAGGGGCTTCTGTTTGTACCTTGAGGATCACTGAAGAGTGAAAACTCTGCATCTATGGCACTGCGAGGGAAAGAGGGCAGTCGGAGGAGGTCTTCCTGGAGCATGGAGACATGGGATTGCTTGTGAGCTGTGGGGATCTTCTGGGTTAGGGAGATGAGGAATAACACCCGGCCTACTTCCTCTAGCTTTCGAGTGAACACCTATTGAAAAACAAGAGCAGGAACAGAAACTCCAAAGTTAGGGTAAAGAAAGTAAAGTGAAACCTTTGATGACAATGCAGAAAGAGGGAAAAGTGAAACGAGAAAGAGGTGTTTTCTTTCTTTACTACGTGGACAGAGTAAAACACAACATTTAATTGACACCTTTACTGCTTCTGTCTACTCTACAGAAGGAAGAATTTTGGCAGGCACTGTCAAGGTAGGTCAGGGTTACAGAGATATAATTTATTTGGATGGTAGACTATGGGAGACTTTGCTAACATGGAGCCAGAAAGCTGGTTCTAATTGCTTGTACCATTCCCATAGGTGCCTTAAACTCTTTCCTGCTGAATTTGGGTTTATCTCTTGAAAGGCTGAAATGGAGTCCAGTAAAAGAGTTACACTGAGACAAAATCAGATGAGCCATTCATTGGTGCCCCTTTGGCCCTGAGATGGTTTGCTTGCATAGGGCTCTTGGTCCCCACTCTTAGTTTTATTTCTCTTGATGACTAGGAGCAGGGGCTGGCATTAGGAAATTAAGAATAAAGGAGCAACTGGAGATGAGACTTCTGAGCCATGTTATCATCTCCTTGAGGAACTTAAAAGTATTTAGCGTTCTGGTTTGCAGCTTACATGGAGCAAGAATCTCACTTGAAGACACACTTGAAATACATTCGATCCTGCACTTACCAGGCAGGTGCTTATTCTACTGAGCTATCTCCCGTGCCCCTTGAAATACATTCTTACGTGTGGTCAATATCCACACTCAGGAGAAGTGCTGTTATTAATTATGCTTCTAATTATCTTGCTGTCAAAGCAAGAGATGGATAATTTTGGTGAAACTGTTGGTGAAATTTTTTATATTTAACATTTTTCAGTTATACCTAATACCCACAACTTGCAACAAATTTAGTATTTGTCATAAGGCAATTTAAGCAGCTAATGGCAGCTAGTACCATTTTCATTAATCTCATGTAGGCATTTTTAGTAGTTTGATGCCAAGTTAGCATTTTTGATATGCACAGAAAAACTGAATGGCTCAAGTATCACGAAATCTTGTTCAATCTTATTAGAAAATAAGGGCAATATATGAACAGTGCTAAAATTATATCACCTTTAGAATTGCATACTAAACTCTATTTTGCATGCAGACTACTGACTTTCTTCAAGCTCAAAGTCTGATTTGAGATTAGACATTTTAACATCCTTCTGATCGTTACTCTCAACCCTACTTACAATGACCTGATTTTCTTTTCCCACTTTAAGAAAAGTTGTTAAGTTCAGATTCCTGACCAGGTCAAGCTGGTCAGTAGCACAGCTGGGATGAAATCCAAATCTCTAGACTCTATTTCAGTGGTTTTTCAGGGACATCTACAGCATTTACTTTTTTTTTTTTTCAGTAGGCAGAGACTTCTGGGGCAACCATCTGATAGCTACAATTTGTGTACTTCAACTCTTGTTTTACAAATGTAAAATGAAACCCACACTTTTAAATTAGTGAGTAAATACAGGATTTATATTGTTTAAATCAAATAATCTAACATTTTCAGGTGATTTTTTTCTTAATGCCTGTGCCTCAGGATTCATTTTATACATAAAACATACATTATTTTCAGCAAAAGCCTATTGAGCAAGCCATTTATTCACTCTCTCCAGAGAGAATCACACAATCTCAGGGCTGGCATGTACTCATGGATCAGCTATCTCAATGACATGAAATAGGGTAAAAGTGAATGGTCAGACACCTGTTTCTGAATGAGCTCCTGTCCCTTCTCTGGATGCATATGGACGAGGTTCAACTGCGGTGATACTGACCTCCGGAAGGGATAAATATCTCGAACATAGGTCTGTGGTAGATTACACAAAGAGACAAAAAAATTTAATGGTTAAATTTTATTTTCATTTCCTCTTTGCATGAAGGTCAAACAAAACAATTTTACTTTCTAATGGTTTTAATTCTTGTCTACTTTTATCCTCCAAAATTAGAAACCCAGAAATAGTGAACATCAACTTTAGTCTACTCAGCTGGGCACTGGTCCATCACGCTTCTCCACATGACGTCAGGAACAACAGAGCCAAAGACAGGGATGCGAACAACGTCAGAGCAGAAGAACAGAAGGTCTTACTATGTGCTGCCAGGGGTCAGTCCAAGGCTCCTTTATGCTCTTTAAATTAAGTCACCAGTGTCACATGTAACACAATAGGACAAAGAACCACAACAGGACCACAAGTCCACATAGACACATAATGGGGAGCCTAATTTTTCACTTTGATACAATAATGATATAGGACTGGCTGCCTTCTCCCCTTCAATTGTTACAAGGACCTTAACACAGACACTACTATTCTTATATTCACTTTCCGGACAAACATTCCAAAAGACCAAAAGTTGGGAGTAATTGTAGTTCAAAGTCACGTAGAGCCAAATCACCATGCCAATCATGACTACTGTCTCACCTTATTGTAGTGGATAAGGTTCCATCGTTTATCCATGAGGAAATAATGTGTTGACTGGGATTCTGGAATGTTGAAAAACTCCAGACACTCCTAAAATGAGAAGAAAAATTAATAAAGGTTTTTCAAGGACATAGTATTTGAGGGAGGATGAGGCAGAAAGATTAGAAATACAAGGTCAGCCTGTGAAACTTAGCAAGACCTTGCCTCAGGTTGGGGATGCAGTTTTGTGTGGAGCCTAGAGTTTAAGCTCTAGTACCACAAAGAAACACAAACTCATTATTTGTTTTGTGGTAAGATGAAATGTATAAATACTGAAATAATTTTTATAAGGATTTTATGTATATATTTGATTTTTACATATTTTATGTAAATCTGTATACATGAGAATATACATTCATAGAGTTATCAAAAGTGATATATAAAGACTGATAATAAAAACTATCTGGTCGCATAGTACTTAAAGATACCCAATTATGATTTGGACTAAGTAATGGTCTGCAGAGGTGCAGTTGGACCCACTGGTCACAACATCAGAAAGTATATTTAATAACAGCACTGAGGATGATCCAAACTACAGTATAGTGAGAACTTGTTGCATGCTTTATTCTAGGTTTAGTGCTTTGCATGTAGATAACTTGTATAACATGAACTAGTGTCTCAGTACTATAGGAAAAACTGAGACAAGAGAGATCCTGTGACTTGCTTAGGTCACTATAGTTGTGGTGGAGTCAGGCTTTGAAGGCATTGTGCCATTTATCTGTCTTTTCTGTGGTATGAGGAAACCAATGGAGTGGTGGCTGAAGTTGCTTTATTGGCTTAGATATTCTTTTGAGATGTCTGCTTGAAGTCAGTGGTAATAATGATTGCATTTCTTTTGAGAACAATCATTTTCATAACTATCAGAAGATACTTTCTCACTTACTTGATTTATTTTAAGGTAGTGATGAGAAACCTTTTAGAGCTTTCAATGATAAAACTGCATGCTGCAGCATGTGCACTAAAGGTTCACCATTACTGCTCTGAGGTTCATGTTTTCTGCTTTGTCAGTAACTTCTGCTGGTGACAAGTCTAGACTATACACATTCAAGTAGTTGCCATGAAAAGGGTTTCAGTATGGATTACTAGCTGACAGCTAAAGTTTACTCCACTGCCATCAGTGGGAAATACAGGGCACCCTCCTGGAACACCGTGGCATTCAGAAGCATGTGTGACAAAACTCACAGCATCCCGAGGGGATCAAGAGTAACAATAGAGGGTCCTACTGCTGCACATATCCAAGACAGAACCTCCCTAATTATGTCTACACTAATGAAAGCTACACATATCAGTGAAAGTGGGAACAATTACTTAAGTATGTAATGGTGCAAATTCTGAAGAAGTAAAGGATTACACTGGAGAAGGAAAATGCCATTTAATCTAAAATGATTGTTCACAGAGGTATATAAAAATCATTTCTGTTAAAAGCCATTCCTACCTTCAACAGAGCTTCAAACTGAGTATCTTCGTGCACTGGTAGCTGGGTTGGGATATCACACTCATTCTGTCCGTGAACTACTAAGGTTTTGGTACCTACCAAAAGGGAAAAATCATAAAAAAAGTGATTTCACAGTGAGAAAATTTTTATTTAAAACATAAAATATATCATAAGCTGATTTATGTTTTTATTGTCACTAGACACTTTGTGAGATGTGTGCTGAACTTAAATATTTAAACATATTTAAATATTTCATATCAAATAATTATAGCTACTATTTATGGATTTCCCAATGCGGTTATTGACCTTTTACATACAGAATTATATTTAAATTTCAGAACAAACCTCTGACATTATTTTCATCTTACAAATGAGGAAACAGAGAAATTGAATGCCTTATCCAATGACAGTACAGTTATTGTACTTAGTGGAAGAGTCAAAATTCACACAAAACATTGCAAGAAATAATACATCCTAGTCTATTAAATGAGATAGCCAGGCAGAGACAGTTGAGAGAACTGAGATATAAACAGAGATATTCAAAAAATGAAACCATGTATCAGAAATATTGCTTAACTATCAATTCTCTGTGTTCTATTTCCCTTCACTCTGCATTTATAAACCTTTGTGATATACCTTGAGCTTTTTATGAGTTGTTTTTGAGTATATGTGTGACAATATGAGTTTCTTTGCTATAATAAAGACTGATCAGTACTTTGGATAATCTACAGAGCATGGGATATATGATTCACTTATCGAATGTCATAAATCAATTATGGCAGCAAGCATTGTAGAGCCTTAACCTCATTTATTTCTTGTCATGGTGAAGTATGAATCATATTCATATTTCATACATGAGAAAAGAAATCTTTGGAAACTGATGTTCTCTTTCACGGCTAATCCTAGTGATATGGCTAATGAATGGCGGGACTGATTTTAACACTGGCTTCTTTGTTGCCAGATCTGTTTCCTCATCTATGTATAATTTTGTCTTTCTCTTTATTTCGATCACTGTATTGTCTTCTGTTTTCATAGTAAGTGGCTAAGAATAAAGGCTTGGTAAAATATTCATCTCAAGAACAAACAGGCATGTCAAGTAAAAACGAAGTGCATCAAAGATTTATATCATACTTCATGTTCTTCTGTAATTCTTCCTCTTCTTTTCTCCTCCAATTTTTCATAATGCCGTCTTTCACTGAGTTTACAAAGGACTGGGGCCCGTGTCATGCAAACAATATCATTCTTGCAGTGCCAAAAATTCATTCAAAAATGCTTTCACTCCGGCTGGCTCTGTGACAGACTTAAATAAATCTTTAACCTTGGCAGCCCGTCAAAGACTGATTCCCGCGGGCCTCCATCCTGCTGCCCCCCCTTCATCAGGCCACTGCTGATGTTTAAAGGCTCTATTATATTTCTTCTAATTGTACTAAACAAAAATTCTTTGATGCATTCAACACCAGGGGTGAGAACTCTGGAAGCTTTCTCATGAATGAAAGAAGCTCGTGCGTTTTCAAAGGGCTATTTATAATTTTATTTTTTTAAATTATGCCATCTGAAAGTAATAGTGGATTACCCGGCATGGAAGCAGTCACCAGGAGCTTCACTTCACACTGCTCCTTCTTCATGGTCTGCTTGAGGTCCTTGAAGAAGAGGCCTTCCACGTACCCTACCACTTCCCATAAGAAGGTCAGCGTGGCCGAGATGGCGTCCATCCCCCATTCGCAGGGGGTGCGCACGAAGTACATGATGAGTCCCACCTGAAAGGCAGAGCGAGTAGCGTTCACAGAGCCGCAGGCCTCCTGAGCTCACCTCCTCATCCTCTTTGTCTTTTCCAGAACACCTCTGCAGCACACGAGGTTCACATCCATCTTAGGGAGTAGTACAGTGCCTAATCCAGCTGGATTCCTTCTTCATTCCCCTGCCCCTCCCTACCCTTATCCCTTCCTTCATCTCTAGATCCTCTTTCCCCACGTTCATTACTATTGTTTTCACATTTAGTTCATGTTTGTGACATACAGCATTTACATTCATCGTGGGGCTCTGGTACCTGAGCATGGCACACCTTACCTCTTCCTACTTGCCCTTTTCCTCCCCACTTCCCCTCACGCTTAGCTCTTCTCTTTCCATCCAATTTGCCTGCCTTTTCATATTCGCTGCTCAAATGCTTCTCTCACACTGTCGGTGGTGGGAATCAGGAAGCAGTGTAACTGAACAGCTGGCCAAACACGCACGCACACGTGTCAGTTACACTGCGCATCAGGACCTTAAATGAAGGGCCGAAGTACTACTCAGACCACAAGTCATAGACAAAAGCCTTCAATCGCTCTTGCAAAGAAGAAATAAGCACGCAAAAGGACAACACTTTCTTTTCCCTTAAACAAAGGAAATATATTATAAATGAAACAAACGAGAATTTGTCTTAAAATCTTTTTAAAATGCCAGGTCAATTTGGGTGTTACTTGAATTTCTCTCCCTGTTTCCTGCTTACCTATCTACATATGCTCGTGTGCCTGTTCTATCGCACTTAACATTAAGGCAGAAGATCACTTTTCCAGATCTCACATCACTTAGAAGCTCAGCTATTAGGCATCTAAATTTAAAATTTGTATCTGATGTTTTCCCAAATACCATTTGTAGTAAGTGGTGTAATATGCCCATTAATTTCCCTAAGAATGCTTTACTTGGAATACATTAAATGTTTTATATGTACTTAAATAAGTTGAGGACTAAGTGTAATAGTGGATGAAATAACTTGATTAACTTATTCAATAGTGTACAAGAAAATCATAAAGAATTAACTTGAACTTTTTTCTGTAGGTTTTACCCATTTTTCACTGAAAAATCTAGCAGTTCTAGAAAACTTTCTAGTTACATGGAAAGGATCAGTGTCACGAAGCTAATCTGCTCTGGTGGCTCTGAACGTGGAGTACCCTGAGAACCAAACCTCACCTTGAGCAGAAATCTGCAGAAGACAGAAAGGTGGGAAGCCCGAAAAGTTTAACGTGCCTCCATCAATCGGACATGTGGTGTCCTTAAACATAGATGCACTTCAGACTCTCTCTTTCTGTCTGAACAGCTGCCAGTGCAGCCGGGTGACAGATTCCTAGGTAGTGGGGTGGGCCTTCTATGTCACAGCAAGACAATGGGGACCCAGATAGCAGGTAAGCTCAAGAAAAGCTGGCATGTATTTATAAGTTTAGGATTTTGAGATTTATTTCCTTCAAATTATCTAGACATCAGACCTTTTCAGAAGTCTCTTCACACCCACAGAGGTACTCTCATCCTACCCTGAAGATCACTCGGTCAGACTGTACAGTGCCTTTAAATGTCCTGACAGAGTCTAGGACTGATGGGTCCATGTTCTCAGCATTCCTGCCCTCCTCAGTAGTCTAGCATTAGGATGTATCATGTGGGTAATCATTTAAAAGTGAGTCTGTCTCCTTGCTGTACAAGTGTAAGCTCCTTCCCTAGTCCATCCAAAACACCCATCTGCCTGGAACAATGGGGAACTGTACAAAAACGCAAATATGGGAATCTATATTCATGTAAAACAAAGATGGTACAGCAAGGTCAAAGTGTCAGAGGTCACAAGGTGACCAGCAAGGTCAAGATCAAAGTCCTTTTTCCTGTTAGGTTACTAAATACTTAGTTAGGAGAATGTACATTCAAATTTAAGGCCTACCCAGCACTGACAGAAGGAAAACATAGGAGGAGGGAAGCAATATGTTCATCTGCTTGTTCTAGGCCAAAGGACGGAGGACACAATGGCCCTGATAAGCTTTCCTAGTATCCAGTGACTTGAAAAATACTGGAGCATAAGCAAGTGAAGGTCACGCTGAAGTCCATGTTTGGGTTGCTACCAGGAGCTCACGTCAGAGCCTCTCTTAGACTAACATAGTTGCAACATGAACTTGGAAATGCTCAGACTGAAACCGAGTGAGGCTCTCACATTTAGCTTTGCTAACCTACCTTTGGCTTTTGTGGGACACAGACAGGACCCACAGTGGTGGAATGCTTGCCTGGAGAGCTTTCCAGATGGAAATGTCACAGGCCACTGTCCCTGCACTGCTGTCCCTAAGCGGGATGCACTAGCCAGGGGACTTCCTATGTTGGCGCTATCTAGGGGTCACAGGGTAAGCCAGAGCTGAGGTGAGCTGAGTCCCCCACCAATCTCCAAAAGAAGCACATGGGCCTCAGGTCACAGCAGCCCTTTGCTTCAGCTTTTGACAGCCAGGTATCCAGCAATCTAAAGAACACAGTCTCATTAACGGGCCAGATGGGAAATGGGATAAACCACGAGGAAAAGCTCCATACATCCCAAGCCCACATAGCTCTAAGAAAAGAAGTCAGTGGGAGGGGAGAGGATTCCTGAAGGCTAAGTGCCCAGTCCAAGAGAAACTGAAACAGAAATACTGTTTATATTTTTGTATCTATCTCAACTTAAAAGTAGATTGGATACTCATGTATATTTTTTCCTTTCCAGCTAGCAAGTAGGCACTCTGAAGTAAGACCAAATTAGTCCTGGGCAAGAGCGAGGAATTACAAATGTTCTCAGCACCTTGGAGCTGTGATGGGAGTTAAATTTATCACCAGGATATGGATGCATATGCACAGGGGTGATGATAGTGAAGCAGAAAGAAGAATGAGTTCTTCCCAGAGGCATTAGTTTCCTGTATGTCTGCCTGGGTTAAGATACAGTTTCAAAAAAATAATCATTATGCCTCAATTTCCAAACTGCATATTCTTTTGTAGTGTGAGGAACAGAAAGTGAAGCAACTGGTAAAGATTCTGGAGGTGTGAGGAGAGAGCTTCAGAATAGGCAAAAGCATAGATAGTTGCCAGAGAAAAATACGTGTACAGATATTCTCTATCTAGGGAAACACCGGCATGTGTGCGCTTTAAATGACAAAAAAGGAACAGGGGAGCATGATGAAAAGTGATATGAGCCAACATAAGAAAGTTGCATAACATGGAGGGAAGACCAGGGAAACTCATTTTTACTGAGAATTCATCATACACAAGAAGGAAGGGCCTTTCCCATACTTGAAATAGTGACATCGGCTGACCGTGATTCACCTCATACATGCAATGAATGGGGATTTAGTGAAAAAAAAAGTATTTGAAGAACTTTTCCTTGTGCTTCTCTTCCCATTGGAAATGAACGTTTCTATCTGTTGGGTGCTGAAACTCACCAAGTAGTTGAATAGGATATGAGACGTCTGAGCAGGAAAATCTCCAATATTTAAGAGGAGTTTGCGCAGCATGTACATGAGCTCATCCTGAAACAAGAGCAGAATTCTTAGTGACTCTTTCAGGTGCCATAGGACCTAAGATTATTTTCTCAAACATTAAGGGATAGTTTTCTATTGCATAACAGTTAATTTCAATTATATTTAACATTTCAATATAGTATAGTTATCCGAGTACATTATACTTACAGTATATATGATACTTAATATTTAAATCATCTGGAACACCTCTCTGCTAAGGGCCAACAGATCAATACAACTAAGTGGTAGTCAGAGAAGTGTCTTTTTCAAAACAGTAATCAAAGACACAAATTTACCCCTTCTCTATAGGCCACAGGCAAATCACTAGGAAGCTGTGTATTTAGTCTATTTGCCATGGCTTCCAGGTGTGATGGGAATATTTCAAAGGCCTGTGCTGAGAAAAACTTAAACATACCAGGCTTATCAAATTTCATAATTCTGTCTCCTGGATTTTGAGTCAAGGAGATAAAGCGAAACCAAGATAGGATAAATTGAGAAGCCTATAATCACCCTTACTTTTTAGAAACTGAGCCTAGTTTTTTAAGTGACTATAGCCATAACATAGGTATAAGCTAGTACTTTTTAATCATTGATGTGCTTTTTGGATTTCAAAAAATTGCTGTAATTTGACAGTTTTATTCCAGCATGGTCAAGAATATTAGTTTTCTGTTCAGTGGAGGGTATTAGTGTAGATCTCAACTTTCAAAGTGCTTATTGGAAGCCTATCAGAGACATGGGTGCTGCATGCAAAGAGCTATACAGTCCCTTCTTAATTCTCTTTCAAAAGGTTCACATGTCATAGACTGCTAGACTTTAAAGGAAGAAGAGTTTACTTGTCTATTGCTGATGGTCAGTTTTTCTAGAAAATGTCGAAGAACTGTTGATGGATCTTCAATTAGGCAATTCCACAGGACTTGTTGTGCCACAGCACTCACTTGGGGAGAGAAAAGAAGTTCAACATTTGTCTTAAAAAGAAGAAAAGTCTATTAAAGTATTCAGTTTGCTAGTTCTTAATTTGTCTCTTTTTTTCCTTAAAAGTTTCTCTGAACTTTTTCTATTGAAAGGTAGATATCTGCTTTTTTATTTTTATTTTGCTATCTCTAAACATTTGACATGCCAAACAAAAGAAACAAACAGTGTAAAATAGTTGCTAGGTTTTAGCATTGCTTTATGAAGGAATTGCATATACTCAGTTGTTTCTGCTGTGGAAACCACCCTAAAACTAGCAGCGGTAAGTTTTATTAAGCTAAATCCAAATTCCATTGCTTATTGTATAGGTAAATTCCTAAAGTTAATATTTTGTTTTTGAAAATATATTTTGTTTGAAAAGATATTAGAGATGGTCTATTACTGTTCATATGGATGTTTATAGTATCTCTTTCAGCAAGATAAAGTAGTTGAGCCAATAATAATTAGGTTTCTATTTCTCAAAGGAAGTCTCATGAATAGATCATGCTAGTGAAAAACAAAATGGTACTTTGGACAAGGTGGCCAACCACAATTTGCCAGAAATGCCCAGGTGACACAAACAGTTGGACAAAAGGTGCAGTAATCAGTACTGGATGGTCATTGGTCTTAACACTGCTCCCCCACTGCACGAGTTCTTACAGTAGGAGCTTAGAATTTAGCACAAATTTATCATTCAACCTATATTTTGAATAAATGATACCAAGTTTTGTTTTGACAGTTAACCATACCACAAAAATTAGAACCTATATAATCAAAACTATGAATAAGAAATAATAATATAAGCTCTAGCTTTCATAAATAAAATAGATATGAACTATTCTTAAGTTAAAAATGCTTAAAAATATCTTTACAATATTTTTTGAATACTTTGGCTCCAGTAAGGGAGTTGAACGCTTAAAACACAGGCACACAGAAAACTACGGAGGAAGAAAAAGGCTATTAAGTCTTCCAAGTAACACTATGGAGCATGTCCTCTCTTTCACATAAAACATATATTAAGATACTACATAGAAAATATTGCTTCATACTCAGCATTTTACTTAGCAATATGAAGAATGCATTTCGTGTTAATGTTTTGGGATGTGATTGCTAATGTGTACAGAATGCCATCATTTTTTTTTAAATTTTATTTATTTATTTATTTGTTTGCTTGTTGTGTTTGTTTGTTTCTTTATTTATTCATTTTGTGGCTGGCTCAGCCTGCCCTGGTGGTGGCGCTGGCGCAGCATGTGGTGCCAGGGATCGAACTGCAGTCCCCGCAGTTGCCTGAGCCCTCCTAAGCAGGCACTTTAGACCACTGAACCATCTTGCCGGCCCCAAGAATGCCATCATTTGTATTGATGGCATACAAGATTAATTACCTGTTGTTTGATATTAAAATTCTTTTATTTTTCAATATTTTTCATCCTATGCCATGTCATTTATAAATCTTTATATAGCCTTCATTATTTCTTTAGGATATTGCTACAAACCAGTTCTGTGTTTAATCCATATTGTGAACTTCTCTTTACACCAAATTTTATGCTTCACTAGCTGTAGGTATTTTTTTTTTT
>PVKN010018506.1:0-16805 GCA_004027915.1 Capromys pilorides
GCCAAAAAAAAAAAAAAAAAGAAATACAGGGCAAGAATACGAGCTGCCACATTTCTGATACTAGTTGGCAGAGGGAAAAGTACATTTAGGGGCTTAAACAGCCTACTTTAAAGAATGTTTAGCTGAACGTTATCAAAAATGATCTGAGTGGTACCATGCATCGTAACCTGAGTCATGTTTTACGAACAAGGGAATACAAACAAGACAAGCAGCTGGAGCAGCCTCACAGTCACTGATGCACATCTTTCTCCCTAAAGCTATGAAGGCCATTTTGTCAAGCAGGATGAAACAGAACAAAAGTGGCTCTGAAAGTAATGTTATAGGCATTCAGATAACTACATATAGATGTACAGCTAAAATTACCAATTAGTTTACCAATTGGCTGCAACGGATTCGATTGGTTGGTAATTAATTCTAGTTACTGGCGCACAGAGTAGGATGGTTGGCGCCATCCCTTTGTCCTTCTGACACACAATACGAGCACACAGCCCCTTGGGCTCAGGACATCAATATAGACTCCAGTCAACTACAGAAACCACACAGTAGTGGACCCCTGGGCAACAAAGGAGGGACATGCAACTACATGAGAAGTTAGTGACAAAAGGGAACCCTGATCAAAAACAAAGAACATTATCAAAATGGACACAGGTTTTTAAAGCTACTATTTTTAAGAAATCTTATCTACTTAAAAATTGCTATTGAAATAAATAGTTCAAAAAGGAAATCATTAGAAAGCAAAAACAAGAAGTAAATCATTTTCAGAACCTCCCAATAATGCTGTATCTCACCTTTAATCCTCAGTCACTCATTTCTTTCAACTATCTCTCCTTAACTTTCAATCTAAGCAACATGGGGAAAGGATACATAATATAGTCAACCAAAAACCTGTAAACAAAAGTCTGCTAAAAACAAAAAACAAACAAACAAAAAAACCTACAGCATTCTCCCAACACTTAACCCTTCTAGATAACTCCTCAGAAAACAAACTGTATAACTGCCTGGGAGTGACATATATATTCAATTGCAACTGCCAGTTGATTTTTTTTAATGGTACTGAAGATTGAACTCAGATCCTTCACACTGAGTTACACTATGAACTCTTCTTAATTTTTGTTCTTTTTTTTTTCTTTAATTTCTTGACACAAGATTTCACCAAGTTGCTAAATTGCCCAGGCTTGGCTTGAAGTGGTAATCCTCCCATCTCCTCCTCCCTGCCTCCCATGAATTACAAGCATTCACCATCACAGGTGCTAATTTTTAATTTTAACTCATTTGTAAAGTGGCTTTCCTAGAGGTTTTTCTCCTAAGGAATTCCCCATTGCCTTGGTATCCCAATGACTTAAATGTATTTTCTCAAAGTTCATGTCATGAAGATGTGATCCAGAATGGCAGTATTGGTAGGTGGTAGAAATTTAAGAGGTGAGACCTGCCTTTAGGTCATTAAAATGACCCATCAGAAGGTTCTTTTGGCTCCAAGGTTCTCCAGCTTCCTATGTCAAGATGTGATTTCTTCCTCATATCTGTACTACTGCCACTGACACCAATGAATGTTCACAGCAGAGTAGCCCAAAGCTCAGCTCAATTGTACAATCCTCCTGTCTCAGTCTTCCAGAGTGCTGGGATTAGGGCTACGTGCCACCACTCCACATAAACACTAAAGATAACAGTAAAACAGGAACAGATATGAACATCTGCAGAATACCAGCTAGATCTCACTTCAAACCTTATCAAAAGCAGAAATGTTTTACGTCATCTTCTTCAAAAGCAGAAACTGAGAAATCTCTCGCCTGAGAATCTTGAGCACAATATTCCTGCAAGGCAACCTTCTGAAAATCCATGTCTAGGAACTGGGGATTTAGCTCAGTGAAATAACACCTGTCTAACAATCTGGAAGCCCTGAATTCAGTCCTAGGTACCAAAACCAAAAATAAACCTCAATTAAAAAATAATTTTAACAAAAAAAAAAATTAAAAGGACTAAAAACAAACAAGGAAACTGAAAATCCCTGTCTAGATTTATAACCTTGTCCCTCAACAGTATCAGCTCAAACTTCCTGACTTTTTCCAAAGTCATCAGTCAATTTCTTTTAAATGGCCTTCACTCAAACATCAGAACTTGACTGTTATTCAATGAACTTTACACACTCAATGTTTCTCTTCTTTTTTTTTTGGCCTTGCTTTACTCAATTACCCTACTTTATACATTACAGTATACTTAATCTCTTTTAAGAATCACAGAAAGATAAAAAATACAACTTCAACTGAGGCAGGAGTCATCTCAGTAAGGGACTTGGGTTCAAGCTACAACTGAGCAGACACACAGACTTGCGACAGATTATCACAGACACAGTCAAAATGTCAAGCAGCAGGGACTAGCCAAACCTTGACAGTGCCCTTGTAGAGAAATGTATCAGGAGAGCAGGATTGAGAAAAAGCTGAAGCCAGTGCACAATTACGAAGAATCAAGGATCTAAAAGCCTGATTCTGTTAGTACAGTTAAGAACTGTGACCTGCACCACTAAAGAAAGCCTGGCAAAAACAATGGCAAAGACAAAAGCACAAACATTTCTGATGGCCTCATCATCTGAACTAGACTGAACCCTTTAGAGAGAAGTGCCCAAAATGCAACCCCAAAACTCACTTACTTATTACAAAGTGCCAACACTGCAATTAAACCTGAACACTGAAGTTTTAGCCTAGGAAAACAACACATACATTAACATCATATACCTCAAAAGAAAAATAACAAACATGCCATAGGTTCACTACCAATGGACCAGTTCCTTTCCAGGGTGGCAGAGTAGGGAAGCCCTACTTAACCTGTCAGGGAGGAGGTACATTTCTATCTCTGCAATATTGAACACAGAGGAATGGTGAAGAATGCTCCTCCTTATCTATGTTAAGAGAGTAAGTGGATAAACTCAATCAGTATCTGCAATTTATCTTTTTTTAGGTCACAATAATCTTTAAGCAAATTTAAGAAAAGTTAGAGAAATTGTACCCAAAATAACATACATTAACAAAATAATTTTGCAAAATCTTCAAATTATTCATAAACATGGATACAGGAACCCCAAGTTTGGCTGAGTAAAAAAGATCCAATTTAATTTTTTTGCTTGGTGGCGCTGTCCTTCCACCATAGCAATCATTGCAGAACAGTAGCAATGGCCTTCCACTATCCCATGGTCATAGGCCTCAACAAAGGCCACAGGTGACTAAGAATGTGAGCAAACCAAGGCACAGCCACCTCACCAAACACATCAAGTTCGTGCAGGACATGATCTGGGAGGTGTGCAGCTTCGCTCTCTAGGAGCAGCATGCCATGGAGCTGCTCAAGGTCTCCAAGGACAAATGCATCCTCAAGTTCATCAAGAAAAGGGTGGGGATTCACACAAGAGGAAGCATGAGGAGCTGAGCAACATGCTGGCCGCCAAGAGGAAGGCAGCTGTCAAGAACTGAGCCCCTCTGGAATAAAGCTTTGCAGGAAAAAAAAAAAATCCTTAATTTTAATATGTTTCCCCCCATTTTTTCTTTTGAGAAACCTTTTAGTTCTCAAACTCATATCCCAAAAACAGGATAATATACATACAGCTGCCATCATATGCCTAAAAGCCACATCACTTAGAAATCCCAGACAATAATTATATCCACAATAGCAAGAAACTGAGATCAAAAGAATTTCCAGAAAATTAAAATAACAGCTACCTCAGATCAGTTACCTAATCCCTGTATGAACATATTTTAATGCTTAAGATAAAACTGTTCAAGCTATTTATCTCTCTCTAGACCTCATCCAAAAGTCATATCTAAACATGAAAAGGTAGAAGGGCATATCAGTAGATCCTCAAAATATAATTGCACACCAAATGAATCCAATATTAAGAAGTACAACTGGGCCAGCCAGACAGCTCAACAGATTAGAATGTCTGCTTAGCTGACACAGGGGCTGGGGCTAGATCCCTGGTGTGCAGTGCTAGCCCCACCCTCAGGGCACACTAAGACTTGAGACTGGGCATGGTGGCACCTGCCTGTAATCCTAGCACTTGGGAGGCTGAAAATAGGAGGATCACTACAAGTCCAATCTGTATAGTGAGACTCTATAGACCCCGTACTAAGTATATTAAAAAAAAAAAAGAAATATGGCAGTTCTGTGTTCCAGCTATTTTTTGCACCAAATTGATGTGAATAAATATCACTTCCCAACATTTTGTTCCCTCTCTTCCTACTTCCTTTCTTCCCCTAAAACTACCAGGTGCCTACTACTGAGATTAGATTCAACAGAACCTCGGGAAAGAATTTATTTAATTCTGTTGCAGTATCCTAGTTTCCAAACAAAAGACACTAAATCCTTTCTGAATAAACTGTTACTAGTTGGATTCTAAAACCTCCTAAATTATAGGAAGTGTTCAAATTTGGTTCTGAGTCCTGCAGATTTGGCTTTCCTGAGTTCTTCTGAAATGAACACCCAGGCAGATTACTACTGATTCTAACAAGCCTAGAAAAGTCACTTAAGATCATGTAGCAGGAGGCTTGAAGATCCAAAATGATGAGAGTCCAATGTGAAGTCAGAACACTACAGAGACAATATAGAGTAGAATAGTAAGATCAGAATTATGCTTCAGAAAGATTAATGTTGTCAGTAAAAAGGGCCATGAGAGGGAAAAACCTATGGGCAACCCACTGAGGTCCCCTTTCTGTCCCTCTCTCAGACAGATGCTTTCTTTCTCCCAATAAATATTCTGCTCTTAGTCTCTGTTTATTAAAAAAAAAAAAAAACTTGGAGACATATGTAAAAAACAACAGTTTAGCAGAGTAATAAGGGCCTTTGAAAAACATGTCTAGACAATAGAAAAAAGGTCTTATGAATATGAACATACACAATGAATACAAAGGAAGTTTGCATTTGACAAAAAAGAGAACATGAATGACTGAGAATAGCAGTTTCATCAAGAGAAACAAAGAAACTGAAAAATAGTTTAAAAGTCCCATAATTAGATTACCACAATTAAGAAGTTAGCTCAGATAAATTAAGCTGGATTAACCTTCACAGTAGTTACAACATGGCAATTATAGTCTCAAGTGATATCTAAAAAAAAAGAAAAATGTATGTTTTAGTAATGACCATATACATATGAGGACCAGTTGCAAGGAACAAAGAGTTCAACTAGGAGATTCTCACTTAAATTTCAGGTTAAATAGGCCAAGAAATGGCAGTTCATTCATGTCTACTGACTGGGGATACAGCTGAGTGACACTAGCACCTGCCTGGCAAGTACAAGGTCCTGAGTTACATTTCTGATACAAAAAAAAAAAAAAAAAAAAAAAATCAGCTTTAACCTTGAAGTGATCTCATTGCACAGACATCTGGCTAGGGATGTAGCTCATCAGCATACCTGGCAAGAGCAGGTACTGAGTTCAATTTGTAAAAACCAAAGGAAAAAAAAAAGCTTCACTTAGGTCTACAGTCTATGTACTCACAAAACAATGTTTTGGGAAATGCTATTCCTAGGAAAAACTTTTTTAACCAATCAAATAGCAAAATTTTATTTAGGTCTACAAAAAAATTTTTAAGCCTTTATTTTAAAGACAGCAGTGCTGGGGAGATAACTCAGTGGTCTAAATATCTGCCTGGCTAGCACAAGGACTGGCATTAGATCCCAGGACCACACGCTGTGCTGGCCCCAAAAATGAGCGTGGTGGCACACGCTTATAATCCCAGGGCTAGGGAGGCTGACACAGGAGGATCAATATAAGTCCGAGCTGCACAGCAGACCCTGTATCAAGTAAGTAAATAAACAACTAAATAAATAAGTAAATAAATGATCTTTTAATTAAAAAATTAAAGACAGCAAGAAGTAAGTAGGTAGAATAAGACTAGAGAGAGAGTTATAGGTACAGATAGAAGACACCTATCAATGTTAAGACAATGACAGGGTCTCACTAAGTTAGTAAATTACAGAGTTACAATTCTACCTCAGCCTCTCAGAGTGCTAGGATTATAAGTGTATACCAGCACACTCAACAAAAGGAAACTTTTGAAGATCTATAATCAAAGGAGTAAAAGAGTCATATTTTTATTTATTTAAGTACCATTCTGCCTGTACTCATTCCCAAGAATGAATGAAAAGAATGCAGAAAATCAAATTCAGTGGTAATCCAAGCATTTTTACAATGCCAGCTTGAACTGAATGATATCATCAGAAAACAAAGAGAGTGGAAGCATTGTGAAGATTCAGGAGGAAACAACGAAAGAGCTAAATTCAGTAGATAATAGCTTCACAACGGGAAGGGTGAGATCAAAGATGTCTCCCATCTTTAAAGATGGGGTATGTGTGTTTCAGATAAGTGTCAGCATTTTGATTATCTTGAATGTCAATGTGTCTTTTATTGTAATAAATTTTTAATTTAAACACTGAAAATGTTTTGACTATACCTAATTATCAAATATTCATGGCAATTTCTATCAAATAAAAACATTACAGTGTATCCTCATCCACATTATTCACCAGATCTGGCACTGTGCAACTTTTGGCTCTTTAAAGAGGTGAAAATGACCAAAAAAGGTAAATAGTTTGATTTGGTTCAGGACATCATGGCAGCCTCAAAAGTGCAACTAATAACACTCATAAAAAAGGACTTTTAGGGCCAAGAATATAGTAATATAGTTCAGTGGCACAAGAGCCTGCCTGGCAAACACAAGGTTTTGAACTCAATTCTCAGTACCATGGAAAAAAAAAAAAGGACTTCTAGAACTGCTTAAGAAAGTAACAAGAAGGGACCACCCGCTTGGCCCCCATTCTGTCCCTCTCTTGGACGGAGCTTTCTTTCTCCCATAAATATATTCTGCTCATAAAAAAAAAAAAAAAATGGCAAGAACAATGGGATAAGTGAGACCAAAGTGACAAAGAGGATTAATGGAAATGCATCTTTTTTTAAAGAGTACAAAGTAGTATTAAAACAGAAAAATTGTAAGTGATACAAAATAACACAAATTTTACAGCATTTGTTGTATTCCATAGTGTTGTCTTCAAATTAGATGTTATTACCAGATATATGCATGCAAACTTAGAAGAAAAAATATATAAGAAAGTAAGGAGAAAAAGGAAAAAGAATTCAAAAAAAAAAGACGAGAGTCTGGGCTTGGTGGCACATGCCTGTAATCCCAGCACTTGGGAGACTGAAAACAGGAGGATCACTATAAGTTCAATACTAAATACCCCATACTAAATACCTAGTGAGACCCTGTTGACCCCATACTAAATACCTAAAAAAATAAAAGAAGACAAAGCAAGTTAAGGATTAATTGCTCTTTTCCACAGACCAGCAGAAATACACATTATAGTTGTCCAAACCATTCTGCTTACATACATAGACATATCTCTGTCCACCATTCTCTCCCTTATCCTCCTCAATTCAATAATTCCGTCCTTTTGAACATCTTCATTTCCTTTTTCCAGTACTTACTGTACCCTTCAGATTTTATTTTCTCTTACAAATTCTCACACTAAGGAGATAATATAATGTTTGGCCATGTGGGTTAAATTTATTCATTTAAAAGTATGGTCTCTAGTTCCATCCATTTACCAATAAAAGCCTCAACTTTATCCTTTTTTATAGCACAGTAATACTCTGTTGTGTAAAAATGCAACATATTTTTTTTAATTCCTCAGTTGATAAGTGTTTGGGTTGCTTTCAAGGTTTAGCTATGACAAATAGTGCTACTATAAACATGGGTACACATATATCATTGTGGTAAGATGTTTTGAGTTCTTTTAGAAAAATACCTAGGAGGGGAATAGTTGGCTTAAATGGGATCTCCAATCCTAGCTTTCTGAGGAATCTCCACACTGATTTCCATAGTGATTGTACCAGTCTGCCCTCCTACCAACAGTAGACAAGGGTTCCTTTTTCTTCACAGCCCCTCCAGCATTTGGTATTGGCTCACTTCATGTTAGCCATTCTTCTGGTGGTGAGATAGAATCTCAGTGTGTTTTAATTTATATTGCTCAAATGACCAATGATGTTGAACATTTTTTCATATATTTACTTGCCATTTGTATTTCTTCCTCTGAGAAGTGTATATTCATCTCAGATGAACTTTTGGATTGGATCTTTGAATATTTCAAAAAATATTCATTTTTGGACTGGGTCTTTAAATTTCAGGAACCTGAAATTTTAAATTTTTTTTAAAATTCTTTATATTTTCTAAGAGAAGGACTTTGTGAGACAGACAGTTAGCTATAACTTTTTCTCGGTTTATGGATTACCTTTTTCCTCTGTTAGAGATTTCTTTGAAGTGCAGAAATTTCAAAAACATGAAATCCCAGTTGTTGATTCTTTGAGGTATTTCTGGTGCAGTCTGGTTTTTGTTTATAAACTCTCTACCTATCCCTAAGTCCTTAATATTTCTACCTACATTTTCCTCCAGGGTTAGTGTTTCTGTTTTAATGTTTAAATCTTTGATCGATTCTGACTGTAGTTTAGTGCATGTGTAATTTTAGACTTCTGCATGTGTAAAGCCACTTTTTCTAACACCATTTATTAAACAGCCTCTTTCTTCCAGTGAACATGTTTGGCCCCTTTATCAAAGGTGGCTGAGTATGCTTGTAGTTGTGTCTGCGTCTTCTAATCTGTTGCATTGATTCTCAGATCCGTCTTAATGCCCATACCATGCTGATTTTATCTCAGTAGCTTCACAGCACAGCTTCAGGTCAGAGATTGTGATGCCTCCTGCCTTTCCTTTATTTTCCAGGATTGCTTTTGATATTCTGGGTCTTTTCTGGTTTCAGATGAATTTTAGGAATGTTTTCTCAAGCTCTGTGAAGTATACTAATGGTATTTTAATTGGAAGTGCATTCAATCTGTTTAACAATTTTGACAGTGTAGCCATTTTCACAATGTTGGTTCTTCCTATCCAGGAGCAAGAATACCTTTTCATTTTCTGAAATCCTCTTCAATCTCTTTTCTCAGAGTATGATAATTTTTACTATATAAATGTTTTACGTCCTCTGTAAGGCTGATTCCTAAGTATATCATTTTGGGGTACTATTGTGAAAGGCATAGTTTTCACAATTTCTTAGTACATTCATTGTTTATAAAAATGCTAATGATATTTGAGAGTTGACTTTGTATCCTGCTACATTACTGAATTTGGTTATTAAATGTATAAGACTCTTGGGGGGGGGTTCTGAGGTCTTCTATATAGAGTATCACGTCATCTACAAATAATGATAATTTTACTTGTTCTTTTCAAATTCTCACTCTTGTCTAATTTCTCTGGCTAATGTTTCCAGAACTACACTGGATAGGAGTGGAGACAGTGGACATCCTTGTCTTGTTCATGATTTTAAAGTGAAGGCTTTAAATTTCTGTCCATTTAGTATGATGTTGACTGTTGGTTTGTCATAGATGACTTTTATCAGGTTAAGATATAGACCATGTATTCTGATTTTCTGTAGGGCTTTTATTGTAAATGAGAGTTGGACTTTGTCAAAAGTTTTTTCTGCATCTCTTGAGATGATCATGTGGGTTTTTGGTTTTTGTTTTATTGATGTGATATAGTACATTTATGGATTTGCATATGTTGAGCCATCTCTACATTCCTAAAATGAATCCCACTGAGTCATGATATATAATTTTCTTGATGATTTGCTGCATTGTTTGCTAATATGTCACTGAGGATTTTTCCATCTATATTTATTATGGAGATTGACCTGTAGTTCTATGTTTTTAGTTGGATCTTTCTCCAATTTTAATATCCAAATAATGCTTGCCTCCAAGAATGTTTGGGACAATTGTTTCCCTTTCAACTTCATTGAAGAGTCCAAGAAGAGCTAGCATTAAATCTTCTCTAAATTTCTTGTAGAATTCAGCTGTAAACCCATCAGGACCTTGGCCTTTTTTGTTGGTAGTTTTTTTTTTTTTTTTTTTTTTTTTTACATTTTAAATATTTCCTATTACTGGAGTTATTCAGAGTTTGTATATCTTCTTGGCTCAGCTTTAGTATTTCATATGTATCTAGGAAACTTTCCATTTCCTCTGTGTTTTCCTCCTTCAAGAATAAAGGTTTCTGAAGTATATACTGATGATCTTCTAGATTTCTATACAGTCTTTGGTGATATCACCCTTTTTATTCCTTATTGCTTGAATTTGGTTTTCTTCTCTTTTTTGATAAGATTGGCTAGGGGTTCATCAATTTTATTTATTCAAAGAACCAACTCTGATTAATTTATTCTTTGTTTTCTTTTCTTCATCCCCAGCGTATTAATGTCTGCTCTAATCTTTATAATTTCCTGCCTTCTTTGGGCTTTGAGTTTCACTTACTCTTCTTTTACCAGGAGCCTGATGTGCTACATAAGATTGGTTATTTGAACTCATTCTGTTTTCCTACTGCACAAATTTACCACTATAAATTTCCCTCTTAAGACAGCTTTCAAAGTTTCCCACAGGGTCCGGTAAGTTGTATCTGTATTTTTGTTTGATTGTAAATATTTTTCAATTTCTTCTTTAATTTCACCTGTGATCTACTGGTTGTTTAGGAAATTGGTATTTAATTTCCATGTGTTTGTGATGTTTTTATAGTTTATTTTGTCAACAATTACCAGTTTCATTGCACTATAGTCAGATAGTATGCATGGGATAACCTCAATTCCTTTGTATTTACTTAAGAGTGCTCTGTGTGCTAGTATGTGGTCTATTTTGGAGAATTTCCATGCACAGCTGAGAAGAATGTATACTCTGTCACTGCTGGGTGAAACACTATGTAAAGGTCTACTAAGTATATTTCTGTACAAGTTTGATTTAGTTCTGTTATTACTTTGCTGATTTTTTGCCTAGTTGATCTATTTCTTTGTGACAGTGGCATGCTGAAGTCCCCCCATTACAACTGTATTATTGTTCATTCGATTTTTCATGTCTGTTAAAATTTGTCTTATGTAGGTGGGTTCTTCTACTTTGGATATACATATAATTGTTATCTCTTCCTCTTTCAGGTTTCCCCTAACAAGTATGTAGTGACCTTCTTTATCTCTTTGAATCATTTTTGGTTTAAAGTTGATACTGTCAGCAACTAGAACAGCTATCCATGCTTTTTGTCTGGGTTCCTGTTGCATGGTGTATTGTTTCCCATTCTTTGACGTTCACTCTGTGAATTTCCTCTTGAGTTAAATATGTTTCTCATATATAGCATTCTGTTAGATTTTGCTTTTTAATCCACTCTGCTAGTCTGTTTATTTTGATTGGTGAATTCAGGCTATTTACATTGATGGTTATAACTGATATATACTGGCTTGTCTTTGTCATGTTATTATCCTGCTATGGATTCCATACTTTATTCCTCTTTTTAATTACTTGTTCTGTTTTGTGGTTCCTTTCTATTGCTCTTGAAGCTATAGTTGTTTGTGTCTCTTTCTAGAATATCTACTAGTTGTCTTTGTAGGGTTGGTTTGGTGGTCATGAATTTCTTCAGTTGTTTTTTGTCATGGAAGAATGTTATCTTGCCATTGAATTTGATAGATAGCTTTGCAGGGTACTTCTATTTGGATTGGAAGTAATTTTCTTTCAAGACTCAAACCACTTCACTCTAAGTTCTTCTTGACTCGATGGTTTGTGTTGAGAAATCGGTCATGATTTTGTTGGCCTTTCCATTGTACATGATCTGTTTCTTCCCCCTAACAGCTTTTAATATTCTATTCTTTTGTTGAACACCTGGGATGTTGATTATTATGTTTCTAGTTGTAGATTTATTTTGGTTATGGCTATTGGAATTCTATATGTCTCACTTTTTAGTATGTCAGATTCTCTATTCATGTTTGGATTCAAATTTTCTGTAATTACTTCTACAAATAATCTTTTTATGTCATTTGTGCTGACTCTTGCTATTTAGTTGGCACTTATTATTCTTACACTATTTTTCTTTGTGTCATCTTATAGCTGGTGAATTGTTATTTTTGGTTCCTTCTTAGTTTTAAGAAATCTTTCCTTTCACTTTCATTGGCTACACCACTATCTTTAAACATTCTATATATTATTTGGGCTTTTTTTTTTTCAAGACAGGATCTCATTGTGTAGTTCAGACTGGCCTTGAACTCACTACATAGTCTAGGTTGGCCTTGAACTCACGGTGATCATCATACCTCAACCTCCTAAATGTTGGCATTTTAGGTATACACAACCACACCCAGCTATTTCATATTATTTGATCACACCTGATGTGGTAGTAAAAAATGTTAGATAACCAAGTAGAAATGCCAGCTCGGCAAGGTGAACATATTGGTCTGAAAATCAGAAGAGATTAGTTATAAATTTAAGAATCAGCAGCAAGGGAATGGGTATGTTAAGCCATGGACTAGTAACTGCAGACAAAGTAAATTAGTGAGCAAAGAACGTGACCTAAAATGAGGCCTAATGACTTCCCCAAAGTTAAAAGTCAGGTGAAAAAATAAAAGGCTAAGGGAATGCAAAAGAAGCAGCCAAAAAGAAAAACAAAAACTAGCAGAGGGTGTTATGGAAAAGCCAAAGGAGAAAATGCTGTAAAAAGAGGGAAATGATTAGCAATATGCACAATGCTCAGAGATGATGGAAGGGACGGAAAAACACCCACCAGATTCAGCACTGCAGAGGTAAACAATGATCTTTCAAGTACCTACAAAAGCTCCAACAGGACACAAAACAAGCCTAGAGCAGATTAATGAGTAGAAGGAAGAAAAAAAACAAAGGTGGCAAATACAGAAAATTCTTCCAAGAAATATGACTAAGCAGAGAAGAAAACAAGACAGATGAAAGTAGACAAATAGTTCTTGGTTAGTTTTGTTTTTGTTTTTCGAATAAGGAGAAATAAACATATTAAGCACTAATGAAAGGAGAACTAATAAACAAGATAGGGAAGAAGACATGGAAAAGTACAATTTTGACACTGTCCCCTTGAAGGCTGTCAGCAACCCTATGGTTTCTACAAAGCAGGCTTTCCATTCTCTATCAGGTACTTTGGACCTTCCCCACTCTCTTCAAACCTCCAACCCAAAATTTCCTAATTTTCAAAAATAAAAAAAGCAAAGAACTCAGATGGATTCTAAAATTCTTGCAAATTTCTACCTTGAAATTTATTCTTGTTCTTGTTCCTATGAATGCCAAATAGAAACAATTTTCTCTCAACTTTGGTCAGCCTTGACCTCTGTAAAGAACACTGTTATTCTCCTGATCTCCTGCCTCTGTGATTATTCTCTCTATATGTCTAGTTTCCTACTCCTCTTTGTCCATCTGTGATGCTATTTTCCAACTATAATGCTTTTCTTTCTTAAAAATAGCATATCGTACCTTTCATTTTCTCACATCTCACTCTGATCTTTACTTAGTTGTTGATTTGAAAAGTCTCAAATGATTGCAATATGACATAATTTCAAAACTACTCAATTGAACTCTAAACCTATTAAGTACGACCAGTGAAATTTCAAAATTGCTAGTCACATTTAATTATCAAAGCATAGTTTTCAACACCATCCATATATAACTGACCTCACTAACACTGTGAGAACTATATACCTGTACTGGATGCTGGCGGTAGGGAGGACACAGTTTGTTTTTACAAGCTCCTTTCCTCCCTTCTTCTCCCATGACTCCATTCCATTCTGCTTCTTTTACAAACTTATGTCCTCTGTTATAAATGTAGCTATACAATGCGAACAATATTCTACTCACAGAATTTGTCAGATGCTAAGGAGAGTCTGTCCCAGTCATCACTTAGTCCTTTTATAGAGGGGTCAATGACACCAACTGCCACAAGAGTTGAGTGTTATCAAGAGACAGGACTTTCTTTCTCTGATTCCATGTGAACTCAGTTGCTCTAATTCATCCCTGTGCTGATGGTGACTTTTGCACAGATAGCATCAGCAATCTCTAGGCAACATGCAGGATCACTCTAGCTCCCTCTGCCCAACTTTGTATTTTGCACCCATTCACCTTGACAAATGTCACCACAAGAATGACTACAATATTCTCATTTATGCCTCAGCTCCTTCCCTCACAGAAGCCATGAGACTCTCCGGTTTTCTCTTTACTGAATCATTAAGAATGCATTTGGGGCTGGGGAGATAACGCAGCGGTCTAAATACCTGCCTGACAAGTACAAGGACCCAGGTTTGATCCCTGGTACTGCATGCTGTGCCAGCCTGGAATCCTGAGTGCACTATGCCAGCCACTAAAACCAGGAGTGGTGGTGCACGCCTATAATCCCAGAGCTGGGCAGGCTGAGACAAGAGGATCACTACAAGTCCAAACTGCATAGCAAGACCCTGTACCAAATAAATAAACAAACTCTTTCAGAGGCTTATTACTCTAGCTTTCCTCCAGGCCCCACTGGCACGACCTCTGTTCCAATGAGCCTGGTGTGCTATAAAATCTCAAAGACATATGGGGATACCAATTTGTATCCAAGGATATCCCCACAGTTCCAGAAACACACATCTAATTCCCCATACGCTAAAATGGGAAACATAGAAAGAAAAGTAAAATGTGTTCCCAGAAATCCTTATCCCTCAAGTCTCTTAGTTGTTACAAATACAGCAAATCAATAAGAAAAGCAAACATTCAGTGTAAGGCTCCCCTTTCTCTAGCCATATCTTCAAACTTCAAAACCAAATCTTTCAAGCTTTACCTCAAAGGTTTATGAAAAGAAAGGTAGTCTCCACTTCATTAACTGTACACATCTTTCAATAAATCAACAAAATAAGAGTCAAAACCACTCAAAAAATGAGGAAAAAATTCATGAGCTATGTATCTTGCACAAGTTCTAACCAAAATGAGACAGCAGATGCTGGTGCTTTGATAACAAGTACAGAGCCAGGCAAAAAACAAAAAGGAGCACTAGTGATTATCTGCTCAGCATGTACTTGGACCAAATGTGAAGCTCTACCTTTTACATCACCACCTGTAAGTCCCAGAGGGACAGAAGAATGGAACAGAGAATGAAAATAACTTTTACACTCCCATATTTGATTTCTCAACATAAGCCTCGGATCATCTTGGCAAAAAAAACTTACACAGAACATTTCTGTGACTGTTAAGCTTGCACAGAGCTTGGATAACAAGTAACATTGGAGCCAGAAGTAAACTCCTTTTCTCATGGCTATGTCCAGCTTCCTCTCGGGTCAGCTGCAATAATCCTGCTCACTGGGAGGCATCACTGCCTCTGCCCTGTTCCCCTTCTCCAAGAAGCACACATTTTCCAAACAAATTTGATTTCTTAAGTCAGACTTGTTATTTTTAATCACAAAATCAAAATCTCTGGTGATGTGATTATCTCTAGGGCTCATACAGAGATTACCTAGGCTACATGCTCAACTTTTGGAAAAAGTATAACTCAGAACTCATCCAGAAATGCTTTCTATCATAATACATAGAAATAATATAATCCAAGCATACGAGTTTACTTAGAAATATCTTTCTTAAAACATAAAATGGTTTAACAGGCTGATAGTAACAACATTAACAGTGACCACCACATCATGTATAGATAATTCCAACTACTGTTCATTTTGAAACTTGCTTCTAATGAATCATATTTTCAAGCCAGTCTAAAACTTATTTTAGCTGTTTCCAATTTAAGAAGAAACACAGCTGCTGCCTCAACATGTAACTTTTCTTTGACCTTTTATATGTTTCAAATGCTAAATAATGAATTCCAGGATTTTTAACCATGTTTACTATTAAAATAGAAGTAATCTTTTTAATAATTCCATGAATATGTATCACTCTGATTTTTCTCAAAATAATTTCATTCAATAAAATATATAGTTTGCATCTACAAAAAACCAGACATTTTGCTAAATTTTTAGGCAGACTAGCGTGTGTCTGTTTAATATCCTATTACAAATGCAAGGTTATCTAAAATTAGAAAACACACCTTACAATGAGAACCCAATCCCACCCAGGATTGTTTATGGTTAGCCATCAATTTCACTTTTCCCTGACCAGAGTAAATTAGGAGAATGATAAGTATCTCAAGGGAAATGGAGCAATGTCCAATTAAAGACATTAAACATGAAACCAAAGAATGTGAAAACCTCACTAGTGCCACCTACAGGGACAACGGAGAATGCAGACAAGAAAAAATTCTTAAAGTAACTGAAGTTGTGTGTGCGTGTCTGTCGGTCTGTCTGTCTGTGTGTTTATAGAACTTTTTCCTTCTTCAGGACTATATATCAAGAGCACGTTTCTACAAAATATTTTACAAAGCATTAAAAGTACCTAATGCTTCACACCAAGAACAAAACAAAAAAGCATTCTACAAAATCAAGAAAACCTCAAGTGTAATAACAAGTTTAAAGATCAAAGAACAAATTGTTATAAGAATTAATGAAATAAATATCATAAAGAACTTATTAAAATTCATAAGAAGTTAAGTAAATGATCATGTCAGATGGTACTTGAATGGATTCAAAAGTCCACAGCATCCTCACCTTGCATTCCACCACACTCTGATCCGATTCACAGGTCTCATAGATTTCATCCACTGCCCGGCGAAGATTGTCAAAAAGAAATGCCCAGTATCGAGCTCTTAGATCGATTTTCCGAGGGTGTCTTGATTTAGTGGGACTTTTATCAAAGTTTTTATCTCCAGCTACAGATGTTATTTTACAGTCAACTGTAGTATTCTGATGATATAAATAAAACATGAAAACAGTAAGTATAATACATACATTTGTTAAATTTAAAAGATTACACTAAATTTTTGCATAAAAGATTAAAATATATAATATTTAAATTCTGAAAAATTAGATTTTTCAAATTTACAATATATTCAGAAATGGA
>PVKN010018507.1:0-16803 GCA_004027915.1 Capromys pilorides
ATCATGTGCTAATGAAAATAAAAAAGGAAAAAATAAAATCTCCATCACTACATGTCCTTTATGTTCACCTGTGAGTTTGGAACATCAACCAAAAGGGAAAACATTCTCCCTTAGGATCACAGTTTATTTACCTACTGACTGATGCCCAAGCACTGTTACTTTTGTATTTGAACTGAAACCAGGTTATCCGACTGCGACTAGCTTTTGAACTTGTTCTGCTTTCTCTGACTTAAGAATAGAACCATCCTCAGAAAAATCCCCCTCTCAGGGAGTAGTCCTGCTGGGCCTCAGAGGCTGGGTTTGCATCAAGTGTTACAGGAGTGGGTGGGACGAGCAGCTGGCACTGGAAGTGAGCAGCCTGACAACAGTGTAAGTGAGAAGAGGTTGAGTGTGTGTGTGTGTGTGTATGTGCGAATAAAGCAAGTGATACAACATAAAAATTTGCTCAAGAACTTATAAACCTTGTAGTATGTTCTCCGGGCCAAACAGTACTATAAATATGCCAGGTTAAAATTCAGTGGGACTCTAGATATGAAAATATAATAGCAGAATTTTACATGAATGTGCTATATAGTTTACATTGAATTTCAGGGACACATTGTAGCGTTACTTGGTTTTTGTTTCTTTGGATTATACTTCCATTTAAAGCTTTAAGTTATGGCACAAATACTTTTGTGTGCCTATTCTCCATCAGGTCCTGTTGCAAGCTGGAAATAATAGGCAGTGAAATAAAGTAACTGTTCTTATGGAGTTTACTGAATGTCCTGAAGTGATAGTGCCAGGACTTTTGGAATTGCGGTAGCCATTGCTTTCATTATAAAATAAAACACTGTACTTTCATTTCATTTCAATGCTTAATAAATGGTTGTAACATTTGGTCTGTTGCATCAACATATTTTAACAGAGCCATCTAATTTAAATATTGCAACTTTTTATCTGGAATGTCACGGAAGTCTGAAAGTCACGTCTTTCCCGAGCATTTATATTTTCCCTGATGAAACAATCTACTAAAGATTATAAACTATAGTTTTTATGCTTTGCATTTTATGAGTTTTTACTTTTTGTTCTACTTCATTTAGACCTAATTAGATAACTAATTTGAACAGGTATTATATAGGAACATGTTCTTTTGCGAGCTCATAAAGTTAAAAATCTAAGACACAGAACAAGAGAGAACAATCATACAATTCATATCTAGAATTAAAACCTAAGCCTCCTATGTTAGTCTACTTTCCATTGGTATGATAGAATACTTGAGAATCAGTAATTTATAGCAAGCAGGTATTTGTTGGCTCTTTACTCTGGAGGCCATAAACACAGAGAGCATCTTGGGAAGGCTTTCCCACTGTGGTACCTTGGAGTTAAAGGGCAAGGGAGAGGAACGCAAGAAGGAGCCAAACCAGTTTGTTTCTGGGCCTTCACACTGAGCCACATCCTCAGCTTTTGTGCAGTTTGAAGCACACTTTTGCTAAACGACAAGCTGCCCACACTGCTCTCCGGCCTGTGATTCTCCTGTTTCGGCCTCCCAGGCTGCTAGGATAATAGATATGAGCCACCATGTCCAGATTCAAACTCATTTCTATAATAACAGACTCTTGTAATTACTAACCTTCCAAGTAGAAAATGCTACCCTTCAGCTTTGATTTATATGTCTTATTATGAATAAAGCTGAACCTCTTTTTATATGTGTAAGAGTTACTGATATATTTTAAGTACCATAAAACAACATAAACTTATTATGTTACAATTCTAGAGGTCGGAAGTTTTCCCTATTACTTTTTGTACAAGCCATTCATAGATAGTGACTGTCATTTTCTACCAGGCTATTGCTTTACCAATAATGCAACAGGGTTAGCGGGATTTAGCTCTAGTCTAATGCAAAATATGTTAATGTTTTTATCCACTTTGCTATTTTCTTTTCATTAAAATGTTTTTATTTTCAAACAATTTTTTTGTGGTTGAGTTTTTTCAACTTCACTTTTATAGTTCCTAGATTTTTGTATTGTACTCAATTTCTATTTCTACTTAATTTCTATTCTTTTTTCTATATATTAGGAACACACTGTTGTGTTTTGGGTCTCTAGTTCTCTTTTGTATGACCAAAAATATTTCTTTTTAATTTTAAAGAGAAAATAAAATTTCAAAACAAGATAATAGGAGAATAACAATGGTTAATACTTGTGCACTGTTTCCTTTAAATTAGTAACTTAGAGTACAAGATATTGACATTTAATTATCCAAACAATATTAGCACAAATCTTTCTTTTCAATGAACAAAGAAATTGGTAGCATGAAACTATCTTGTGTGTGTCTCTGTCTCTGTCTCTGTGTCTGTCTGTCTGTCTCTCCCTCTCCCTCTCTATCTCTGTCTTTCTCTATATCTCTATCATCTATATTTATATCTATATTTCTCCTTATTTCTTTCCTCCATTCTCTCACCCAGGTTTCTCTTTCCTTTTGAAGTTTCTTCCCATTTTATATTTATTGTACATTTTGGATCTTCTTTACTCTTTCAGCTTCGCCCACTAGGGAGACAAAACAATGTTTACACATCTGCATCTGGTATATTTCACATGTGAGTATGGTCTTGAGTTGCAGCCATTCATCTATACAAGTCTCCAGTTTATTCTTTATGGCTCAGTAGTACTCCATTGTATAAAAAGACCACATCTTTTGTATCCATTCCTCACTAGATAGGCGTCTGAGTTGTTTCCAAGATCTAGTTAAAAAATGAGTGTGCATATATTGCTGTGCTATGATGTTTTTAATTCTTCTGGGAAAATACCCAGAGTAAGAATACCAAGGTATTAAAGGTCAAATAGGACCTTTAATCCTAGTTTTTTGAGGAATCTCCATGCTGATTTCCATAGCGATCGCACCAGTCTACACTCCCACAAACAGTGGAAAAGGGTTCCTTTCCCCCCCCCACAGCTTCTCCAGTATTTGTTATTTGTTCACTTCTTTGATTTATTTTACTTTATGTTTTTGTGTGTGCAGGATCTCACTATGCAGCTTGAACTTATGGTTTTTCTGTTCTTTTCAGCCTGCCCAGCGCTGGGATTACAGGAGTACCCTACCATGCCCAGACTCAGTCCTTGTCTCAGCATGCCCTGAGGTGGGACCAGCATGGCGTGTGGTACAAGGGATTGAACCCTGGCTCCGGCACTTGCCTAAGCAGGTACTTAGTCCACTGAGCTATCTTGCCAGCTCTTATTTGTTGACTTCTTCATGATAGCCATTTTTTCTGGGGTGAGATGGCATTAATTTGTACTTCTTGAATGTCCCATGATATTGAACATTTTTTCACATATTTATTTGCTGTACATATTTTGCATCTGAGAAGTGTGTATTCATCTCAGATGCCCAGTTTTGGATTGAGTCTTTAAAATTGGTGAGTCTGAGTTTTTTAGTTTTTTATATATTCTCAATACTAACCCTATGTCTGAGGAAGAGAATATTATTTCTATTGATATTTTTTTCCTCTGGACTTTGTCTTCTTCTCTGATGTTACTACAGAGGGTGAGCATCTCATGGCTAACTAAGCAAGAACATCTTATTTCCAGGTATCTATCATTTTTCTGAATTACTTAGTTTTGCTTAATTATTCTTTCATAATCTGGCAAAGATTAATTTAAAAGTGTGAGATAAGTGGTGACGACTCAGTAAAAAAGCATAGCCAGCCTGACTTGAGATCTCCTGGAATAACTCTGAAGCAGAGTCCAAGTCCAGTTTATTGAGTGAAGTTTCTGTTGACAAGCTGAGAGCAAGGAACCATGAGGCAGAATTACCTGAGTGACAATGGCTACATGGCGGTTGGCTGTCACTGTGGTGGGTATTGCCTACTGTGCCTTGTGTGCCCTGGTCTAGCGGTACAGGCAGGGTGATGACAGGCTGTGGAACTGGACAGTGATAGTTCTTGGAGCTCAGATAGTTGCTCTGGGAATGCAGGAAGTTGAGGGCAAACAGGAGTCAAACCTATCAAAAACTATTATTATTGTTATTATTATTATTATTATTATTATTATTATTATTTTGTCTTTTTGAGACGGGATTTCCCTATACAGTTCTGTAGCCTAGACTGGCCTCAAAATCACAGCAATGCTCCTGCCTCAGTCCCCTGAGTACAGGGATTACAGGTGGGTGTCACCACGCCTGGCTGAAAACTATTATGCATTGCATAGGCATTCATCACTTTTAGGTACACAGTGTGCAACACATCTTTCTTTATGTAAAATATCCTTTTTTTTTGTCTTTTTGAGACAGGGTCTCACTATGCAGTTCAGGCTGGCCTTGAGCTCACTTCTGTAGTCCAGGCTGGTCTTGAACTCACACTAATCCTCCTGCCTCAGCCTCCTAAGTACTGGGATTACAGGTGTGCTCCACCACACCCAGCTCATAAAATATCCTTTTTATATAAGCCACGAAGGTTTTTAAGGGGTAGATTCAAGATTCTTACACATCACCGGCAAGAAGTGTAAGTGTTCACCCAATAAAGAGAAAGCAGCTACATTTATAAAAGCTAACGTGGGTAGGTATGCTTAGAGCAAGCAGGTTTATGCTAACCGAAACAAAAAGATGTCATGAACGGGAAAGTAGTGGTTCTGGGACGACAGGGAGAATAGAACAAAGAACAAAAAGTTGTAGTGACATGAGCCAGAAGCCTTCTGTCCCAGGGAGCAAGGAACAAAGGACAGAGCCTAATGAAATGTGTTGCCCATATAATTCTGGCAAGCTGGGATACAGGAAACAACAAATTCTTGGGAGGTGCCCTGACCAGTCTTTATTCCTTTACCTGGGATGGTACTGATTAGTGCTGTGTGAACTTAGAGTTTGGTGAATGCTGGAGATCTACATAAATGGCAGTTTATTTATACCAAATTGGTTATGCACATCCTTTAGCCTATTTTTAGCCCTCAAAAAATGTGAGAAGATTTGATGGCTTGAGACGTACTTACAGTGGGAATAAACTCATGAGTACTCTGGCTACATTAATCCAGTCTTCCCATCATTTCTTTGGGCTCTGATAGATAACTTACTGTTAGCTATGGACCTACACAATCAATCTGACGAGGCATTCTGATGTGAGAAGATTTATTGGAGCTAGGAGCAAGAAGGCTGGCTGTCTAGTTGACCAAGACAGCCCCAAACAAAAAAGGACAGGGGATTTTATAGAGTTTTAGGGGAGGTGTTTGTGGGCTGGAATGACTGGATCACAGGTGGAAGTCAGTTTTCTTCTTTGTAGTTTGGCTCTGCATGGGGCCAAAGTGAAGTGAGTTAAAGTCAGGGTACAGAATGGGGCAGCTTTGGGGTTATGGTCTTGCCCTGGCCTGGGGCCAAGAAGGGGAGTGTTTGGGGTCAGGTGCCTGGGAAACCTTGAGGGAGTGTGTTTGGGGCAGAGTGGGTGGGAAACTTTAAGTCCTGCCTCATTACTTACAAGAAAAAGCCACTTGGATTTAAAATGTGTGCCCTGCTAATGGTGTCCTTTATTAGATATTTTCTGAATAAGATTGGCTAAAATGATTGACAAGGTGTGGAGTCATCCCAAGGCTATCTTATGTGCATGACTTCCTCATAATTAGCAGTTATAATCTCATGCATGGCATGCAGCCTTTATGCATGAAACTTTAATGAATTTCAACTCAGAAAAAAAATTTATCGTACCTGATGTGCTTTGGCCCAAAGCTTTAGAAATTTCCTGGTTATTTGTTATTCTTACTTTGCCTGCTCCTAGGTGTTGTCCAAGTTCATATGGTGCCCTCACTGCCTTCTATTCTGGTTAAATAACTTTTAGCCTTGAGTCTCACTGGGTCTGGCCATTAGGAAGACAGTTAGTTCTTACTTAATGTTTATATATGGCGGGCACACTTACCACCCATTACTTCATTTTCAACTGCTTTGAATCATTTTTAAATCTATTTGTCTTACATTACTGGGCCCAGCAAACACTTTCTTTTCTCTTCTTTAATGTTGTTTTCCATAAGTCATATATTTCTTCATTATTTTAGCTTTTACCCTGCTTCAATAGCCTTAAAGACTCACAGATAACCTGGATTTCCTTTGTTTTTGAGCATTTATTTTGATAATTTGGAAGGCTTACATTTTGTTAATTTTTTATTATTAAATTAAATCTTTGCTAAATAGGCTTGATTATCAATTTCTTTAGACAGTGTCTTTTAAATTCATACTATAACCAGAATGAGTATATTTCTACTTCCTCTGACAATCTCTGCCCAGACACTTGGGTTTTATTGTTTATGTTCATTCTTTTTTAAGTGCTTACCTTTCAGTACATTACACATTATGCAGTAGCCCCTGTTGGTCCATGAGGTCCTGCTTCATTACCTATGGTCTCCCTTTTTCAATCTGTTGCTTGCAATCGGCTGTAGTTCAGACTAGTAAATGGAAAATTCTAGAAGTAGCCAGCTCTGAAATTTTTAATTGTGTATCATTCTGAGTAATATGATAAAATCTTATCCTGCCCCACTTTGTGTTACCCAGTATGTGAGGTGTTCCTTTTGTCCAGCCTATCTGAACTACCCATACTATCTGCCCTTCAGTCGCAGAGTGGCTATCTCAAATACTCAATCTACTGTAACCATGTTCCATTACTTGTGTCCAAGCTATGCTCATTTTGCTTAATAATAGGCTCAAACCGCAAACTTAGTCATACCGGCTATTTAGATAGGCCAAAAAGAAGCCATTAAGTGATACTTATAAGCAAAAAGGTAAACTTAGTAAGGAAAGCTGCTAGGTTTACTTTGTCTTCTTCCCATGGATTGTGAAGAAAGAATTTGCACAGGTTTTACTGCCACAACTCCATTTGCAAAGGTTACCACCGTGGTGCACAATAAGCTCTTAGCTGAGGTGGAAAAGCCATTAAACTTGTGTGTAGAACACAACAGAAAACATGCTTTTATGGAGAGCAATATGTAGATACACTTGTATGATTTTATGCACAGAATTCAGTACTATTCATAGTTGCAGGTATCCACTGAAGGTCGTAGATTATGTCTTCTATGAAGATAATAGGTATTGGACTAATGCACTTTAAATTATGATTTTTGACTTCTGATTGCTAAGGTAATCATACTTGTACCACTTTCAAATCCCTCAGTCTATTTTAATTTTAGCCTCGTGGCTAGAAATAATGCTTATGGTTGGCTTTTTTTATTGGAACTATTCTATTGAAGCTTCAGTTGCTTGCAGTTTCTAATATCTCTCTAATATCACCTTCCAGAAGGGTTCTGAGTGAAATGTATTCTTTAAATTTTTGAAAATCTAGAATGTTTTTCTATATTTCTCTAAACTTAGGGCTCAGATTTTAAACTTTATACTGTTTTTTTTTTTTTTTTTTGAGGTACCGGGGATCAAACTCAACCTTGTACTTGCCAGGCAGGCGCCCATGCTGCTGAGCTATATCCCCAGCGCTATGCTATATGTTTATGATACATAATAATTGCATTTATCCTGGGAAATGGATATATCTTGATCACATTTATTGATGCTTGTTCAATTGGGGATTAAATCATATATATATATATATATATATATATATATATATATATATATAATCTTTGCTTCTAGTTCCTAGGACAAGGCTCCTAAAAGTCTTGAAATTCTTGAAGTGACAGTGTTGTAGGCACTTGAGTTAGATAGAAATATTCTAAGCAGTCAGACAAGCCAAGGCCAGACCCTTAAGGAGACAATATGGAAGCCAAGGTGACTTTGCAACTTTGGAGGAGACAGACATTCCTGTATGGCCTAGACCTCAAGACAAAAGAGTAAACAAACACAGCCACATACTTCTCTGGGGATTGGCATCAGGGATTGATATTCTAAATAGGTATTAATCACTTTAAAGGAGCCTAAATGAGTCACTAACCTAATCCCCTGCAGGAAGAGACCCTGTCCCATATTCATGCCAGCTTGTTACATGACTCACTTCCTCATTTGGTAATGGATTTAATCAATTTTACCTGAGCAATGGTGCTTGTAATCTCATTGGTTGACCATAGTTTTGTCCCATCTCATGCCCACCTAAGCGAGTTCTCATGTTCTCACCACATGGTTTTATACTATAAAAGTTCCTGGAAGAGATATAGATTCCTGGGGAGGAGAACCTGTTCAGGACCCCCCTTCAGTTCCTCTCTAGGCCAGGAGGTTTCTTTACTCCAATAAATATGTTCTGCTTTTAACCTCTGTTGGTTCCTAAAATTCATTCTTGGTTTTATAGAACACGAACTCATCTCAGGTACCTTTCAGGTCAGGAGTTTTATTTTTCCCCTGTATCAACAGGAGAGTGCAGAACATTTTGTTTCAAAATTCCTGACTCAAAAGCCTCTATCCATTGAAATTCCCTGGGACATACAAATGTCTTTGGTTCTAATGAAGCAACTCATGGTGGGCTCCTGAATGATGGTCAATCCAGACAGACCAACTCGTGATTATTAGCTTGGAGTTCTCAGTCCTACCCTTCTTTCTCTGGAGATGAGATGGGACTAACGATGGTGTTCAGAATCAGTCATGCCTAATGATGAAGTCTTCATGAAAATCCTCAGGCTTGTGATCTGCAGAGCTTTTGATTTAGTGACAATATCACATGCTAGGAGTGCTAGAGATAAAAGATGCTGGGCTCAGGTCCCTGCCAGACCTTGCCCTTTGTACCTCTTCATCTTGTTTATCCCTAGTTATAGAGCCAATGAAATTGTCACCAAAACTTTCCATGATATCAATATAATCTTTAAAAAAGCAATGAATAGTTTTTTTTATTTTTTTATTTTAGGGAAGGGTCTGCAGGGTGTTCAGGGTCTCACTACTAGATTGAACTTGTAGTGATATGCCTGCTTACAGACTCCCAAGAGCTGGGATTACAGGCACCACCCACCACGCCCAGTCTCAAATGCTCTCTCAGTGCACCCTGGGAGCGGGGCCCATATGGCAGGTCTCGGGGAACCTCTGGCCCCTGCACTTGCTTGCAGGTACTTTAATTTACTGAGCTATTTGGCCAGCCATAGCAATGAATACTTTTATTATTTAAATTTATAGAAAAGATATAGCATACTCTTTATTTATGAACTGTACTCCTCTAAGTTAATTAAAGTGAGTTGGGGGATCATTGGAGCTCTTGTTTAGAGCTGATAGGCTGAACTACAGATCATAACTTGGAATTTAGCAGTTGGCATCAGAAGTGGAGACAGTCTTGGGAGGTCTAGCCTTTAACCTGGGGTCTGTACTATCTTTAGTAGACAGTGTCAGTATTGAACTGAATGAGTGAACAGTCCAGCCAGTGTCCAATGAAGAACTGCACACATCTGTGTCAGAGGGTTTGCATTGAGTGATGAATGAGAGAGGGGGAAAGATGGCCCTTTAAACTATTTCACTATTACATTTTCTTTCTTGAGGAAAGAAATATTGAAGACTTTTCAGGTGTAACCCAATTATATATTTGTGTTTAGTGCTTGTTCTTTCCTGCCTCAGAGATTCTTTATGTGAAGTCTTTTCATTTTTCTTGATGATGTCAGAGTGTTCCGGCTCGTGTTATAATTTTTGCTGAGATGGTGTTCTTTTTCAAAGCTTTAAGTCTGTTCTGATTTTATTCTTTGTTCTTTTGCTTAAAACTTCTTAGAAATTTCTTTCTCATAGAGAAACTAAACACTGATGGTAATTCTCCTTTGATAATTTTTTAAACTTTTGTTATTATCTTCTTTGTCCCTTAGCACATTTCTAGCAATGTCTTAGTATTTCAGATAAATCTTAATTTCTGTAGTGTTTTATTTTCATCATTGCAGTAATAATAATTACTATTGTTATTTAGTAGTGCTGGACTTCATCCCAGGCTCTATCTCTTAACTTTTTTTTTTAATGAGATAGGCTTTCACTAAAGTGCTAAGATGCCCAGGATGGGTTTGGCCTTGTTGTCCTTCTGCTTCAGCCTCCCAGAGTGTTGGGATTATAGATAGGCATCCCCGCACCTAGCTTGTTTTCCTCTTTCCTAAGATCTGATAGTTTATAGTAATACCTCTGTTTGCAGTTGTTTCTCCTCACAAAGAATTTGGTTCATGAACAGAGTGTTCAGTAGAATTTTGCTTCCTTTTCTGAACTATGCATTGGGTGATGAAGATGGCCATTGCCTTCTGTACTACATGAACACAAGCATGGCAGTCCTTTCAGCTCTGACATGTGGCCATGGCCGTCTCTAGCTGGTATTGTGGTCACAGAGAGAACTGTGCACACTTATTGAGAAACCTTTTGTGTGCTTACTAGCACATGCGCTACTGTACACTGTTACTCAGCCCAGCATGCTTCCAAAGAAAGTGCAAAAAGGAAGTGAAGAGACAATGAAGGTGACAGGAATGGTCAGGATACTAAAGAAGGTAACTAGGACACACAGAGCAGTGATGAGGTGAGGAGGAGGTGAAGAGACGTGAAGCCATACACAAAGTATAGAGGAGAATGGTAAGAAAAAAGTTTTGAATAAAATAAGCATTAACTTAGTGAAGGAAATTATGGAAAAGCATGAGTATGGTATTCATATTACTGATCTGGCCTTGAAGTACAAGATGGTGAAGTTGACAATCTTGAACATTTAGAAGAATAAATATGCCACTAAGAAGCTGTTGTGGCAAAAGGAATAATAACATTAACTAAGAAAAGGACACAATTGCCTCAAACATTAGAAAAACCTTTTGTTCCTATAACTGAATGAGAAATAGCTGGGAGGAGATAGCATCAGTGAATCTATGATCTGTCAAAAAGTCAGGAAGTTGCACAGTGATTTATCACAAGAAAACCCCTCTACAAGTGCAACATGTGTGGAATTTAAAGTCAGTAGAGGATTTTGATAAATTCCACAAGAGAAGTAGCATACACTGTGTGATAAGACATAGTAAAGCTTCCAGTTCTGGCAAGGGTTCTGCAGACTCTACAAGAAAGAATGTGTGGAATTCATGAAGGCAAGATATTTTGTTCAACAAATGCTCAACTGAGATGAAACAGGGCTCTTCTGGAAGAAGATGCCAAACAGAAACTAAATCATGCAGGAGGAAGAGGCACTTCTCAGCCACAAGCCCATGAAAGACAGATTGACCCTTTTGCTATGTGCAAATGCATGCACTCATCGGAAAATTAAGCCCTCACTGGTGCACCATTCCTAGGAACCTCATGCACTCAAGGAACATGATGTGAACAAGGCCACACTGTCTGTCATGCAGAGGGCCCATGAGATGCCTCGGGTCACAGGGCAATTGCTTTTGGAATAGCTAGGACTAAGTATTTGCACCAATCATTAAGAAATATCTTTCTGAGAAGTGACTGCATGAGGCAGTGGATTAGCTGAGTCAGTTGGTCAGTGCTTCTGTGGCCTTGCACTGAGAGGAACCAAAATAGAGACCCAGATCAAAATTGGCAGTTTGATATCATCAGGGCACAAATCCATGATGAAGAGGTGGCTAATGAGGGCTGCTCTCATACTGAGTAGTGTCACATTGTCTTCTGTGCTCTTTTTCCCCTTAAATTAATTAGATATAAGTAATGGCATGGGGCTTGCAGGAAGATAGCAGAGTGGTAAGCAGCAGAGAAGCGATGTCACTGTGACTTGGAATCTAGATGTTAGAATACAGCAATGTGAGGAAGAGATGAAGGAGGGATGGAGGTCCCTGGGACCTAGCAAGTATCTGAAGCAAGAATTCAAGTTCACAGGGAGAAAAAGGAGAGGGACCTCAAGAGAGAAAAGGGAGGTGGTCCCTGGGGCTTTCCTCCTGATCCCTGGCTCTCAGTGTAGGAGGGATGGCACAAACTTGCAGAGGCACAGTGACTGCTGGTGACCGCAGAGGCCTTCATGGAGAAATACACCAGTGGAACAAAGCAGTGAATGCTACAGACTATAGTGGTGAGTGATTCCAGTCCAGTTCAGGCATCCCCAGGAGAGGATGATTGGGTGGTTGGCATTTTGGAAAGCGGTCAGCTAGGTGCAGAACTCATAGAAGCTGCTGATTGGCTCTGCCTAATGGCTTTTAGTGTCAGGCTGAGACACAGCTAGGGGACACCCAAAGTCAGGGAGCAGAATTCAAGCCAGCAGGAGTCTCCTGAAATGTTGTGGGATGAACAATTTGGGTCTCAGCTTTGCAGTCAGAAACCAGAACCAATGTGAACTTCCATGGAGCTGAAAGTGCAGGCTTGCTGGGATTATGTACCACCCTACTGTAATTCTCCTGCTGTCTTACTGAGATCAGTCAACATGTATCTGGGCTCTGTCTGCCTCCTTTGACTGTCAGTAACAGCAGAGATGCCCTGAACCGAACATCTTTTTGCTTTTTTGTGCATCTTTTGCTTGATTGTTCTTGTTTTTTAATGTGAATATGAAATTGTTTCTGGTTTTATTTTTATTTTGTCCTGTTCTTATTTCTGTTTCTATCTTCTTTCTTTCCCTCCTGTCATCTTTACCAGTTTACAAAATCTTGGCTAATGTTTCTTTGTCCTTCTGCTTTACTTCTAATCAGTTTCTCTTTTACTATTATTCTATTCTTTCTCCTAACCCTTTTTAAATTTTATCCTCTTAAGGTAAAATTGTCATATTGGGGGGATAATTACTGTATAAGATTTTCTGATTAGTTTTAGTTTTTAAAAAATATTGTTCAAATATTGTTTATAAGCTAACGGTGGCAAAATAATATCTACCACAGCATCATTTTCTAGGCTGTGTCTTATACTGTTGTGTTTACTCACTGTACCACTATAGTCAAGGTGACATGGTTGTTCTAATCAGTTGTTCTTCCTTGAGCCTGTTGTAGTCAGCACTTATAAGAGCCTGCAGGGCTAGGGCAAGACTCCTCAAGAGACTGCACATGTACTGAGTCAGACTTAATGCAGATCACAGGACTTTTACCCACACAGTCAAATGTAGAAGAGTAAAAAAGGTCTGTCTGTGCACTACAGATCAGAAGAATCCAGCTGGAAGGCTGAAAGTCTAGTTACTGAAGCTGAAGAATCTATGTCAAAAGTCAAGAGACAATACTCAAAGTGAAGATGAAGACTGAAGCTCCTTTAAGAGAAAAGCTCCTAAAGAGCTCCTCCATGGAAACAACCAAAGGTTCTCTGAGGAAAATCATCTACAATGAAGTGCTTCCAAGGCAAATCAGCATGAAGTTCTCCATGCTCACTCTCCTTTTATAACATTGACAACTATCCTCCGCACTGGCACTGACAACAGTCTCTCAACTTGAGTTGGGAGGTTCCACTCAAGTTAACAATCAATTGACCAAAACATGTGCCCAAAACAAGATTACTTAAAACTCATAAATAATACTATAGGCCAATTCCAAAGAATTAGGGGCCAGGCAAAATAGGCAGCAATTTTTCATCCCCCAAAAATTGAAGAGATAAAACCTTGCAACAGAGTTGAAACTCAAAAATCAGCTACATCTGGAAGTCACCTCTGAGTAGTCATTTCCTGTGGGTTCTCAATATTACTAATAAAGCTATTTACTACAAGCAATTTATAAGCATCAATGCAGAGATTAAACTAGAAAAAAATACAAAACAAGAAAACAGGGAGGCAAAAGGCAACCCAATGAGATGTAGCAATTTGAAAGTCATCCACCTTGACTCTCTGGAGTGGCAACAATGGAAGTAACAAAGGAGATGAATAAAGCTTCGGAAAAAAATCAAATTATAAATAATTTCTTAGATAACTACAGAGATGATCACCACACTAAAAGATAAAGTATGTTTAGAGTAGATACAGATTAAAAAAGTAGAGGAGGTTAGGAACATGATTGTCTTGGTTACATTTTACTCATTGCTGGGACAAAATACACCAAATACCAAATGAAGGAAAGGAAGGTTTATTTATCTCACAGTTTGTGGAGGTTTTAGTCCATACTCAGCTGGCTCCAAGGCAGAGTAGCACATGGCAGAGGGCATCCATTCCTGGCTGTAGAAAACAGTAAAGAGCAAAGGGAGGGTGTTATGGTTTGTGTCTAGTTGTCCCTGCAAAGCCTCATGCAGTCATGGGGCAAGAATTTCTAGAGTTTGAGATTAACTTGTGATCCACTGGGATTACGGGTGATCCACTGAGATTATAGGTTTTAGTACTGGTGGGACTATAGGTGTGAGTGCTAAGCCCAACGTTGGGCAGAGAGCCCAAATATAGTATAAGAGAGATAGAGAGATAGACTCTCTCTTTGTTGCCACTGTTGGTGTTCTGCCACCATGAACTGCTGCTCTCTGCCATGTGCCAGATTGCCTTAGAGCCAGCCAAGTATGGACTGAAACCTCCAGTAACTGTGAGCTAAATGAACCTTTCTTTCCTTCACTTGGGTGTTGGGTATTTGTACCAGCAATGAGAGAAGAGTAATTGAAACAGAGCAGCAGCAGCTGCAACTTCTAGCAAGCCTCTCTCCCTGCCTTATATTATAAATAGGCTATGCTTGGGTGGGGAGTGTAGAACTCACACAATGTCCATGCCCTCTCCTTGCACAGGATTAGGATGTTTACAAAGTAAGAATCCTAGCTCTCTGCTGAGTCACTTAATTAGAGCTCTAAACTTCTCAAGTTGACATAGTGTATCAATCAGTACAATGATGAAAACCATGAATGCCCAGCATAGGAATGAAATGGAATCCATGAAGCAGAATCAAACAGACATTCAGGAGACTAAAAATTCTATTGAAGTATATGCAGCAGAATGAACAAATGTGAAAAATATCACCTCTAGAAGATAGGTTTGTGGTTAATGAATATGAAAAAAAAAAAAGGATTTTTAAAAACAGCAAGGTACAATTGGAAAATCAACCCAATAGTTACAAGATGATATAGAGAAGAATAATATAAATTGATTGAGAGCAATGAAACAGGAAAAGATAGGATCACTACTACTACTAACTGTTCCATAAAAGTAATGGTAGAAAACTTCCCAAGCATGAAGAAAAAATTAACATAGAGGTGAATGAGGCTGATAGAATTCTAATTAGCACTGACAAAAACTACACTGTCAAGATTCCAGAAATTCGATGCAAAAATAGAATATTAAAAGCTATTAGAGAAAGGAAACAGATTGCCTATGAAGGCACTTATAGCATAGCATGATCATAATCATAGCAAAAGTCCCCTCATGCCAAGGAGACATTAAAATGAAGTATGTAAAACCCTGAAGGAAAAAAATCTACAGCCCACATTGATGTGCCCTACAAAATTATCCTTCATAATTGATGGAGAAATAAGATACTTCCATGACACAAAACACCTGAAGAAATTCATTTCCACCAAAACAGCACTCCAAAATGCTCTGAAGGGAATTCTAGAAAGACATAAAGTGACTACACTTCCACGGATCACAACAGAATTCAGGCAAGACAAGGCAAGTAATTAAACACAGGGAGAAAAACGGGAATCAACAACAGGAAAATAGCATGACAGGGATAAGTTAATATATAACAGTTATAACATTCAATGTCAACGAACTTATTTCAACAAGAAAAAGAAATGGATTGGGAGAATTGATTAAGAAGTAAGATCCAACAATATGCTGCATACAAGAAACATATTTAATTCAATAAAGAAATTCATAGACTGAAATTGCAAGTATAGAAAACCATACTCCATGTGACAGAAATCCAGAAAAAATCAGGGGTAGCTATTCCACTTGGAGATAAAGTGGATTTCAAGACAAGACTGATTAAGGGAGACAAAGAAGGTCACTATATCCTTATAAAGGTAACAACCTGAAAGGAAGATATAACATTCATAAATACATGTGCACCAAATACCATTGTTCCCCCTGTATAAAACAAATGCTAAGACATGAAAAATCAAGTAAGCACTAATACAATTATAATAAGGGACCTCAATACAGTACTGTCACATATAGATCAACTATAGAAGGAATCAACTAAGAAATATCAAAACTGAGCCAAACTCTGAACAAATTGACTTAGTAGGTATGTATACTGCATTCCACTTCAAATATCAGAATACATATATTTTTCAGCTGCACATGAGTTGTTCTCCAAAAAACATAGAGTATGTTTAAGTAAATGCAAAGATTTGAAATTATCCCATGTATATTGTCAGACTATAGTGCAACTAAATTGGAAATCAATGGCAAGAGAAACCACAAGCACTTCATAAATAAATGGAAATTAAATAGCATCATCCTGAAAAACCTATGAGTCATAGATGAAATTAAAGAAATTAGATGCTTTTTACAATTAAACAATAATGTTAGTACACTATAATGGATCACAATGAAAGCAGTTCTATGAGGGGAATATGTGGTGGTGAATTTCCATATCAGATAAACAGAACATACTCAAATAAACAACCAATATTAAACTGCAGTAATCTAGAAATTGAAGAGCAAGTCAAGCTCAAAGGTTGTTACGGGGGAGGAAATCATAAAGGTCAGAGCAGGAATTAATATTGAGACTAAAACAAACTAACAAACAAGCAAACAGACAAACAAAAACAATCAAGGAATCAAAGAGTTCTTTGAAAGATTAAAATTTACACATCCTTAGCTAAATTTATAGAAGAAAGGAAAGACTAAAATCTATACAGTTAAGAGTGAACCAATAAGGTTTAGAAAAGTTATCATGTCTGCATCTTGCACTCTGAACAACTACTATGAAGACAACAATATGCATTGTATTAATTATTGTAGTTGTCCTACTAACATGTTTTGAAACTGTCTTATTGTTAGTTCTTATTAAAAGTAATCGAATTAGTTTTAAAAAATCAGAGATGACCTTCCTAGTGAACTGGAAAGTAACGTGAGAGAACGAAGCAGGACCTCGCATGCTCCCCAGT
>PVKN010018508.1:0-16806 GCA_004027915.1 Capromys pilorides
CTGTCCACACAAAAGCTATATAAAGCTGCTCTGATTGCCAAAACTTGGAAGGAACCCAGGTATCTTTCAGCAGACAAATGAATATATATCGCCAGATAAGGGGAGCCCATGGACAAGACGTACAAGCTATGCAATTTGAATTTCATAGCATTTTGGTAAAAGCAAAGTTGTAGAAATGTAAGAATTCACTGGTATTGAAGGATGGGGTAAGAAGGAATGAACAGATAAAGCACAGAGGATTTGTAGGGTGGGGCTGTTCTGCATGACACTACAGGAGCAGAGAAAGGAGTGATCCCTTCATACCCATAGTGAAAGATGTTGGCCAACACCCCTATAACAACAGGCAGGTTAACAAGAGAAGAGTATGACAGGTTTATCTGATCCTAATTCCACACAACATGGGAATCTTCAGACTCAAGCCCCAAGCAAGCAGGAAATTTCCATTTTTATTCTTAAATCTGATGAAGTGTGGGCAGCAGTGTACAGTGTGACTAGGCAATAGGTGTAATCAAGTAGAAAAACATGGGACTGGGACACCAAGACCTATCTGTGCAAAATATTCCTAGTCTCTCATCGTAGCTTTTCTCTCTCTTGAGTCAGGGACAAGATGACTCTGGAGCTAGAGCCTTCATTTCTTTATGGCCAATTATTTCACAGAAAGGCCAGGGAAAATTAAAATAATAATTTGAGGATTTGAGGCTAGTTTGGGGGAAAATGGGTTCCGCTTTGCATGACCTGGGTTGCAGAACAGAAACTCCAATCTCCATGGACTGTTTTGGAGAGGACGAGGGGCAGAGACAGAGAAGAGAATGCAGGCAGCACCTAGGCCTCAGAGGCCTGCACTTCAGCGTATCATTTTCACAGCTCCAGCAAGACAATGCTGGTAAGCTGGGTGTGGTGGCACAAGCCTGTAATCCCAGCACTTGGGAGGCTGAGGCAGAAGGATCAGTGCGAGTTCGAGACCAACCTGGGCTACAAAAGTGAGCTCAACACCAGCCTGAACTGCATCATGAGACCCTGTCTCAAAAGACAAAAAAAAAGGACAATGCTGGTGGATAAATGTTATGAGACACTCATCAAAACCCCCCAAAGGTACAAGGCCAGAATGAGCCCTAAGGTCCACCTCAGAGGACACTGACATGTTCTTGTGCGTCCATGAGTAACAAACCCGTGGCCCACTTTGGAGGGGACACAGGTGGGGTAACTGCACAAAGCATACAGCAGAGAGGTTGTGGAGGTGCCTGCTCCCTCTGGTTTATTGTGCTGTACCCTAAAACAGCTCTCAATATGAAGCCTACTTCTAAAAGTGGCACTGTTATCCTTCCCAGTCAGAATAAGATGGTTGTGTCACATGTAATCAAGTATTTCCATTCTTACTGTAGCCGCTTAAAGATAGTGATTTACTTAACAAGCTTTTCTTCTCTGAGTTTAGGCATCAATTTTTGCTCCTTATGCATCTGTCTTTGTTTTATTTTCTGTTTTGCAAGTGCTTTTCAGCATCCCTGACCAAACACATAGAGACACGTGATGGCAGGGGTTTTGCCTACCTTAAGTCTCAATTTCTGTGTGGGAGATAAGGGTAAAGAGCACTGGGGAAGCCAGGCAAAGGGGTGCATGTCTGTAATACCCCCTTTCTTTCTGGGAGGCTACAGGCACGTTCAGGTCCAGGCTGGGCAACTGAGCAATTCAGAAGGGCCCCGCTGAAAAGCAAATACAAAAAAAGCTGGGGATGTAGCTCAGTACAGAGATGCTAGCTTCATATTTATAAGAAAAAAAAAAGAGAGAGAGAGAGAGATCAGGGTACTCGCATGTGATGAAGCTCCATCCATGGCCTTTTGGCACAGCCTAGCGGTCTGGTGTGGCAGATGAAGGTGCCCCACTCAACAGAAGCTCCCGGGTTCTCAGAGTCCGCTTTCTTCTGTGACAGCCTCTTCAGTACACCTGCAGACACATCGAGTCACCCGACGCTCCTATTCTGTAATCTTAAAGTAGCTTTGGACACCCAGAACACATTCTTCACTAGAAATATGGCCCCAAACAGTGACAAATTTCTTTCAACCAATAAGTAAACTGAGAGCCACCTGTGCCTACATTGTAGTTTTCACCAGTATAAGAACCTGAAAGAGTAATTAAAATCTAAAAGGTACAATAGATGCTGTGAAAGGGAAAGCATTCATTCCATGGGAAGGAAAAACTGGGATGAAGAAAAGAACAAATGAAACAACGGAAAAAGACATATTTAGGTATATGGGCAGAATGATTTGGATAATTGCACTGTCGATTTCTCCTGGTCTTTTTAAAGAAGCAGTTAATGCTTGATTTTTTTTTTCTTTTTATTATTTTCTTTGAATTTCTTACAACTTTTATTATTGTTCTGTTTTCTCTTTAAACAAATCTTGCACATTTGTACCCGGTAGCCTGAGCAACTAATTTGAAGATAGCCTCACGTAAAACAGCAGCCACTGTTGAATTCCTATCGCTTTGTTTAATGAAATTTGGTATCATTTATAATGCTGTTTTTTCCTGTCACTATTTTGTATCCTTTAAAAATATAAAATTAATAAAAAATAAGATAGATAGATAGATAGATAGATAGATAGATAGATAGATAGATGGAGCAATGTTAGCTAATAGCGAGCCAATACACATCTGAAGCAGTACTTCCACCGTGACTGGTTGTGAGGTGGGGCGTGTGGCACTTAGGGGAAGTCTGGGCTTTGGGGGAAGGGAGCAAGCAGCATGGGAATGGTGGGAGGAGGATGGGTTTCGTGATCCTTGCCTGGTGGCCAGTGGGCCAGGCATTGTGCTGAGTCAGAGACCCCAGATGACCAAGCTGTTGGGCAGAGGACAGAAATGAAGACAACCGACCACATTTCTCCAACACTTTCCCATTGCCCCAGCATCTCCACCGTCACCCTGATAAGGCCCCAGTGGCCCAAGCCTGCTCTCCAAACTCTGTGTGGCCCTGCCCTAAAGTGCAGACCACACGTGGCCCTCTTCTCCCACCCACAGCCCCAGGCCCTAGCTCCTCTGTCATTCGCAATTCTGGCCACGCCTCCTAACGGGCAGCTCCCCTCCCGCTCCTGCCCTCCTCTCTTACCCCCAGCCCCTCTAGAAGCCTGAACACTGCTCCCAAAGCACACAGGACCCCCAGTGGTCCCTCAGCTCAAATCCTCCTACAACTTTATTTTTCCATCACTACAAACACAGTGGCAAGCAGAAACATGACAAGTGTCACACAGGACTTCATGGCAGCTTTGTGTTGCATCTGCTAGCACCGATGGAATTCATTACGCAAATATCAGTCCCTGAACTCTGGAGGTCTGGGGCTTATTAGGGATAAGCAGGCAGGAAGCACAGAAGCAGGGTACTTGGCTGTCTTTGATTGGTACTTACAATATGCATCACGGGGATCAGCTATGTGTCACAGTGACCAGCTGTTGCTAGGAGACAGAAGAAATAGGAACTTGTAATAGGAACTATTATCTGAGCAACTAACGGACTGGCTGGGGGGCGTTTTCTGCTACCTCTCAACCTTCTTTTAGTGTTCTAGGAAATCTCTGCTGGGCGTGTTACATGTGATCTTCTGAGATAAGGCCACACTGCAGGCGATCCTAGCGTGGGCCCTAGCCAAGGTCCCCGGGACTGAACGTTTCCCCATAAGGAGTCTGTGATTTGTTTCTCTTATTATATGGTTTCTCCCTAAGTAGACTAGGGCAAGGGATAAAAGGTGTTAATCCAGTCTAGGAGAGCGTCCAGTGTGCCTTGGATGCTCCTCAGATCTTGGCCATTTGCAAGGGTCTTATTAGTTATTTTCTATTCTCTCAAGGTAATCATCCATAGAGCTAAGGTAAAACAAAACCGACAGCTAGCAGGGAACAAAACCCAAGCTTGAAAATACAATATATGGATTAGGATGTTGCTCAGCGCCAAGCCCCAGGTTCAGTCCCTGGTGAAGTGTCAGGAAGAGAGGGAGAGGACTTTCCAAACAGAGTGGATAAAAGCAAAGAGAGCCCGAGGCTAGCCTTGCCTGGAGTCACCGAAAAGCGCGTCCTACAGAGGAGGGGGTTGGGGGAAAGTCTTGTCAGGAGAACCAGAAGATGGGGGCTGCACCATGCGGGGGAGGGGGAGCTGAAGGCTGTACCACGCAGAGGAGGCGCTGGCGACGTTCGGGCTTCCTCACCCACACCTGCCTCCCCTCCTCTCTCCACAGTCTCCCGTGGGCACGCGCAGGACCTCAAGTGTCCCCTGGGCTTCTTCCCCTGCGGGAACGTCACCAAGTGCCTGCCTCAGCAGCTGCACTGCAACGGGGCAGATGACTGCGGGAACCAGGCCGATGAGGAGAACTGCGGTGAGTGCGGTGCAGACGCGGGGCCCATGGAGCAGGTCAGCAAGACAGACCTGGCGGACCCTTCCCTGCCAGGAGACAGGAGCGCTCAGAGAGCAAAGGAAGCCCAGGGGCAAAGCTCAGGCTGCTGCAGGGTAACTTCCACTTAGCGCGTTTGCTATTCTCCAAGAGAATCCGTCCTCCTCTCAGTCACCAGGTCGCTGCCAATTTTCAGGAAGGCAGCGCCTCTGCCTACCGTCTGCCCTTTAACCAGACAAGACAGTCCGGTTTCTGTGTTAGAAGCTGAAAGGCATAGAAATTCTGAATACAGCTCTGGAGCTGGATTTCCCAGGTTTGTACCTGGATACCACACTAATCAGGTACATAAATGCGAAATGTTTCCTAACAGCTCTGCGCTCCAGTTTCCTTGTTTTGTAAGAGTTTGATAGCTGTACCTATGCTGTAGCAATTTGGGACAATTAAATGTAAAAAAGTAAGAAATCCGGAGGCATAAGGCAGAGGGTAAATATTACATGTGGTTCTGCTTTTACGTTTACTAACACCAGGGAAGAAAACCCAGGCCTCCTAGAAGAAAACATACGTAATTGTAACTTACCATTGAAGCAACAACCTCATAAAGCTTGACCTTATAAAGCCAAAGGTAAGACTGCTAGCCAACAAGAATACCTGGGGAAGTAGCATGTAGTTGGGATTTTGTTTAAATTTCTGAAACTTCAGAAACATGAGTTTATAAAGGAACTTGGATTTCTCAGAGTTCACTTGCTGGAAAAATCAGTTTTTGGTCACTAGGGTGAAATAACAAGGTTCATCACCCCTGAGGGTGATGAACTCAAGTATGTGTGAAGACAAGAGCAAGTGTGTAGATGTTAGTATTCAAAATACTGCACGCATACACCCTGAAGAGGCGCTGTTTCGTTGCCTTCAGTTGTGGGCTCATTAGGGTCTTACAGTAAAAGAGTTAAATCTCTGTGAAGACAAACTAGAGTCTAGACCACGCTTGACCATTCCATGACTGTGGGTCACCTGTACGAAACTTGAACCAAAAGCAATCCAAACTAGCTATTTTCTTCTAAATGCTTCTGGTAATCAAGAATGAAATGTGAATGCTCCTAAGATGTCACACAGTAACCACTGTTAACCAGTCCACTAGCGTGTGGGACCTGCATTGTGATAACCATGTGAAGATTCCGCAACTCCGTCATTTTTGCTTTATAACCCAACCTGTAATACACACATTCTTGAGCTCCCTGACCACCTGGATTGGGTCTCCTGATAGCTATCTACGCTGCTCCTGCTCTTACCAGATGAAGATAACCTTTTTCCTGTGCTGATGATCAAGCCCAGGGTCTCATACATGCTACGCAAATTCCCTAGCACTGAGCTACAACTCAACCCCCAATGTTTTTTTTTTATTTTACTAACTCAATCTGATTCTATTTTGAGCACTTCTCAGTTTAGATTAGGGTCTCCAGCTGGTGGCAACAATTCAATAGTAATTATGCTGTCTCAACTGGTGAGCTAAAGCTACGATCACTGTTGACTTGGGGGACTACACACGTACATTTATTTATTTATCATTATTTATTATTTATTTATTTATTTTTGCAGTATTTAGGATTGAACTCAGAACCTTGTGCTTACCAGGGAGGCACTTGTGCCACTGAGCTATCTCCCCAGTCCTATAAACATTTCTTTAAAAAATAGCTTCTTGTTGAAATAACTGACTACTGTCTACATAAGTTTAAAAAAAAAAAATCTATGGTGCAAATGTTTTCTGACCCCCGCATCCACTTCTCTCTTGATGTCCTGGCTCTCCAGAGTCCTGGAGGGACAAGTCCCATCAGTGGACATGATCTCAGGAAATAGAAAAGGGAGCTGGCCCTCCAAATACACCATTTGCTCTAGATTTTTGGAGGAGAATTTTTGGGAACTTTAGCTTTAGTGCTAAGTTTCAAAAGAGTAAGTAGGAAAATCAGCAGTCCTACAGTTATGATCCTTACGGTGTCCGTATCCCACAATCAACAATTCAGAAGGAAACAGTAACACGCTGGGAATGAGAAACAAACTTGGGAACTGGGCTTAAATTCTGGAAATGAAAGGGAAATACAATGAAGCCTTCTTTTCTATAAGAGACATAATAGGAGTCCCACTGTCCATGAGACATAGAGAGGACTCATAGACAGTGTACTTAGGGTGTCCAGCAGAAGCCAGGGGGACGCGCTGCATGGTGGGTGCCTCCAAGGGCCTCTATAGAAATCCTCCCCTCATGTGTGCTGCCAGTCATCTGGAAACAGAAGCACAACTTCTGTTCAGCACCTCAGAACAGCCAGTTGGCATGCTATGTCCATGCCTGGGTCGGCACGAACTAGCCAGGAGGAATGGCAAAATTTCACCATCGTTAGAGTCCAAGTGGTGAAATCTACAACGCTGAGTTATTTCTTCTGCACACCTCTCACTGTCTTAATCTTGTCTGCTGTGGTTTCCATATCTCTGTTTTGTAGTACCTGGATAACTTGTGTTATGAAAGCTGTGCCTTGGTAAGACATCTACATTAAAATCGTGCTTAATGATCTTTGAATTAAATCGAATGTTCTTCCAGAACATACAGACTTCATGCATATTTGAGCAAGCAGTGTTAGATGTGTTTTCAATTAGATATCTTAAGCTACATGAACAAGAAAAACCAACAGTTAACAAAATAACTTTTATTTTGATCATTCACAATTGAGGATTCTCAAATAAAATATCTTCCTTAAATGGAAGGAGAAACTGTTTCTTTAGTTACACGTTTTCAGGTTAAAAAAAAAAAATCATTCAAAGCCTTCTGTATTCTCTTAAGCTATTCAAACATTGTCACCAATAATGATTATTTTAAACAATGTTGACCTTTGCAAAGAACTTGCCACAACAGCTTTTATAAGCATTGTCCCCAAGCTGTGCTTTCCTGGCTACCATATCCTAAGTAAATGTGGTCTCCCGAGCCTGTGCGCCACAACATTCCTGCCTCAGGCTGAATTTCCCCAAACTGTCGGCTAAGTTAAACCTTTCATCCCATGAGTCAGGGGTGTTGGGTGTTGTGTCTCACCACTGGGAAGTGTATAGCACCTACAAATAGTGCTGGGGGGCCTGGGAACCAAGCTTCAAACCCATGATTTGGGGATTTGGGGAGATGCATCCAAATTACAGGTGTAATTATAGTTACCAGCTTATTTTATTGTTTATTAGGGAGGAAAGGAGGCTGTCTGTCTGATGCTATTATATGATTAATGATTGTCTCAGACAACTCTTACCTATAAAATTCAAATTCTATGGGTTTACCCCTGGAATCATTTTTAAGCACTTTGGTAGAAAAGCTGAATAAGGCATTTTTTTTTTTTTGAAAAATAGTATTTGAAACATTAGGTGTATTTACAAATTTAAAATGGTAAGAGTAATTGTTACTATTTTATAGCACCTAAGAGCCATAAGGAACTATGCCGAGTAGTGTACATATTTTACCTCTAGCCGTCATGCCAACCCCTGGGGAAATCACTCCTTTTCTCTAATAGGGCATGCGCAGGCCTCAGCTATACACAGTAACATTCAGTTCATATCTTCAAACGAATAGGAAATTTTATTCTTGTAAATCATAATTCTTCTATGGTCAAAGTTTCCTTTTGTTTTCAGCTTCTGCCCTTTCAAGTGCTAGCAGCTGAGCCCCAGTCAGGCCAAGCCTCATGCATGCATTTCTGTCCTGCTGAGGTAACCACTGAGCCCAGAGGCCTCTGCAGTGCCCACACTTGGCGTGGCTCTTGCGGCAAGCGGGCGAGGCTGTCTATCACCATACGAGATGGGCAGAAACGATCTTGTCTCCTGCTGCCTCCTGCCATCACATCATCGCCTGCCTGTTGTAGGCACTATTGCATGCAGTGGCCTCCTGCCAGCAGCTGTGGCAGCCCAGGGCTCAAGGGAAGCATCCCGCCATTCCTGAAGCAGGATGACCCTGGCCAACTGTCATGGCCATGTCTAGGTGTGTCTGTCTCAGGCCGGAGGCCATTTCCTCTCTACCCTTCTGAGTCAAGCCCAGCTGCAGAACAATTCTGGGTGTCCTGCCCTGGGGCTAGGTGTAATTAGCAAAGCTCCCCCTGTCCCCCGGCAAAGAAGTCAATGTGGCAAATATGCGTTTTCCCCCAAGCTCAATCCAGAGAACAGAAGGAAAAATAATTCTTCCACTCAGCCTCTCTGGTCTAAGTCTCTTGCACAGTCCATAAATAGTAAAACCCAACTCTTCTTTTCACTGGTTTCATCAGTTTAGTATCAAAAAGCAAGTAACAAGAATTTGACCTTTGCTATCTGAAAACTTCTGTGTCATTCCTTTCAGGCAATGCAAATAGAAAATTCTAGTTGCCAAAGATAGGGAAAAGGCAAAAGAGAGCAAAGAACTCAAAAGAAGAAAAACTCTGTATACCCTAGAGCCTATTCCTACCACTGGCTTGGATTTACTTATCTATGAGAATTAGATTAGCAATATTTATTTAGGGATATGATGGCGACGATGCATATATTTTTAAATAAGATGAGAACACTATTTGAACTATATTTAAGGACTCTTTGATTTTTAATTCATCCTGCATTTAAAATGTGGGCACATAAATATTCTATGGTTTCTTAAGTAAGTTTCTTATATAGCTTAAACACACTTCAGCTTAGGAATTTCTTCCCAAAAATAGGGAGGTGCATCCTACAGGATCCTCCCAGGATCTTCTCAAGGATGTTGAAGAGCCGTTCTTGGATGGCTACATATTTGGGTTTGCTTTGAGATGTGCTGGGAATGGACAATCAACTCACAGCCATCCTCCTGTCTCAGCCAACGCTGTGAGCAGAGCTCTGTAGTTCAGTGTGAAAGTCAGGGCTCCTCCTTTCAGAATACACCATGAAAGGTGATGCTTTGTCCTTCTTAAGGTTAAAAGCACAAGGGTCAAAAAACTATATATGAATACGTAATCACATGTTGTATGTCTGAAAACTACAGTTCTATTTATTATTCTCAAAATCACGTAGGCTTTAGAAACATTAGCATCTCTTAACACATAGAGTGGTCTTACTTCTGATAGACTTACCCATGCTTACCCTGCAGTGCTCGAGCCAGGGTGGTGTCTCCTGTGTTCGCAGCTGCTCAGGAAGCTAGTGCAGGAGGACTGAGCCCTGGAGCTCAGAGGCAGTCTGGGCAGCAGAACAAGGCCCCATGCCTGAAGAACAGAAGCAAACAGTGCTTGGACAGTACTTCGATTACCACTGTGCAGGTTTTCCTCTACCCACTAGAGAGAAAGACCACTCCTAGAGACCTTGTTTTATATTAAAAGATGCCCAGGATAGTGTCACACGGGCACCTTCAAGAAGTGGCCTCCAAAGCCACTAAGGCCAAAGCAAAAGGCGCTGGCTTTTTGCCAACAAACTGCTGCAACCTTTGAATTTCCAGAGATCACAAAAAGCGGTTTGCTGGCATTCCTCTGCCTGGCTGTGCATCCTCAGGGCTACCGTGAGACGTATCCGCTGGGAAATCGTCTGTCTGTGACCGATGCTCCACTGTGTCTCAAGAACTTTGAGTGCACGTGTGAGATGTGGGAACGCAGTGCTGTGCCTAAGTCCATCCTTAAAGGCCCAGCTGCTGCTCTTTTATGAGCCATTAGCAGGCATGCTTTGTAAGCACTCAGCTGTTTCTCTCCTGCCAGTAGAAGAACAGAACTTCTAACAAATGACATCAGCACATCCTGTCTGGCTCCGGCCTCCTCTCTGGTAGCTACATAAGACTCTCGGCTTTTTTATTTTATTTTATTTCATTATTTAATTTTGAGGTAAGCTCTCGCCATGCAGTTCAGGCTGGCCTTGCACTCACTTTGTAACCTAGGCTGCTCTTAAATTCACAGTGCTCCTCCTGCCTCAGCCTGCCAAGTGCTGTGATGATAGGCATGAATCACTATGCCTGGCTTCTCGATTTTTTAATTAACTAAGTCTATTGGTACAATATAGATATATATGAGGGTCCCATTCATCATAGGGAGTTTGCACCTGTGTGTGATATATCTTGGTTGTCCATTCCCAGCACCTCTCAAAGCAAACCCAGACATGTAGGTATCCAAGAACAGCTCCTCAAAGTCCCTGAGAAGATCCTGAGGCGCAGGCACGTGTGCAGCCGAGCCTACTGTGCTTCCCACAGAAAGCAGAAAGCTTCCTCCTACACGGAAGCATCTTAACTTGTCCACAGCTAGCTTAGAGCATCACAGGACCAACACATTTTTCTATGCGACGGTTCTGCCCGCCGGCTTCCGGGGTCCGGGCTTCGTTCCGTGCGAAGCTTCCTGGGTGGGGCACGTGTCCGGATCAGGATCAGAGGGATCGGTACATCTGAACATCTCTACATAATCCTGCATCTCTACCTAAGCCAAAAGAAGAGCACTTTCAAAACCATCTTTTGAAGAATGCTTGAATCTTCTAGGAGACCAAAATCTACCAATCACTATCCCTCACATACGAAAAGTCACCCACAAGCCATCAATTTTATGTGTTCATAAAATCCCCACAATCCCCTCAAGGCCTGGTCCCCCGTCCTCAATATCTCCTAAGGGACCACCTCCTCCTCTCCACACCGGGGCCAAGCCTGCCACGCACGGGCCTTGGGGACGGTCCAGGCTCAGATGCCAGTGCTAATTAGAAAGTCAGCCACCGGCTCTACTCTCACCTCTGCGGAAGGCTGTGTTCGCATCAAGTTTCACAAAATGTGAAAGAAATCTGCGTGCAGTAAAAACGGTGCTGCAAATTTTGATGGCTTTCAGTTTTCATGTTTTGCTTTCCTGGATATCAAACCCAGGGCCTCCCGCGCACCAGCGCAGGCTCCAGCGCGGAGGGTTGCTACCAGCAACCGCTGAAAGGACGCGTTCTGAGCTCAGCTCTTTTCCTGGGCTGACAATGTGCAGCCGCTTCTTCTCTTCTGAAGCTGGGCAGCCGCAGACAGCTGAAGCTCCAGTCAGGAGCTCACTGAGGAAAAAGAAATGTTCACCTGCGGTTCGGGTCTCTCTGACTGCATCCACTGGCCACGACGTGGGAGGCAGGCCGCCTGCGGACCTTGCAGACCTCGCGATCATCGCCCGAAAGCTTGATCTCGGCTCACCCAGAGCGCACAAGAACACAGGCGTCCGTGCCCCATAGGTTCAGAGTCCTCTGAAAGAGCGCTCGTTTCTGTGGCTTTGGTGAGTGACCCAGCTCCCAAATTTGATTTTAGCACAGAGATTGAAAAAAGTAACTCTTCACTGGCTATGGCAGCGATGCAGGCCAAGGCTCCCAGGACTCAGGGGCGCTGAGGCCAAAGCGTCCACACATTTGAGCCCCATCTGAGCAATTTAATGATTTAACGAGTCTCAGAATAAAAGGGGCTGGGGAGATAGCTCGGACCACGTGCCGTGCCAGCCTGGAACCCCAGGCACATGGTGCTGGCCCCAAAACTGGGCATGATGGCCCATGCTGTAATCCCAGTGCTGAGGAGGCTGAGGTAAGAGGATCGCTCCAAGTCCGAGCTGTGTCTTTTACTCTGTACTCTGGTACAGAGTCTCTATAAATGAATAAATAAGAGATTAAAATATCTTTGAAAATAAATGACAAAATGGTTTGTTCCCCTGGCTTAGTGAGAAGGGCCTGGGCTCCTTCCTCAGTATTGCAAGAAAAGAGAGACATCAGATTATCTATTTAGTCAATCAGCAAATATTTAATCAATTTATGCAACATATAAAAGCACAGTTTTCTTGGTCCAAGTTTTTAATTTAGAGAAGCACTATATCTTTTTAGCTAAATATTCTTTACTAATGTCAGTTGTTTTTGTACTAACCCAGGTTACCTCAAGAAAAACCAGAATCTAATTTTAGCAAGACAAACAGAAGTGTGAAAAACCATTCTGCTCAGTGCTCCATACATTTTAAAATCTGAAGGCTGTCGAACTTAAAATAGAGAAATCAATGCCAAAAGCTATTTCCCGACAAATTCTACCTTTCCAGCGTTGCGATTTTGGCAGCATTGTTCATGTTCTGTATCCCTGCCTTCTGGTGGGAGGAAGTAGAGGGTATGATGATGAAAATGCCTTAGAAAAGTAAAAGTAAAAAATAATTTTGAAAAAGCTTACTTTTTTTAGATATTGTAATTTTTAAAATGCACAAACTATAGGCTTCGATGTGAAGAGAATAAGCAGGTGTGTGCTGTTCCTTTCCATCCTGGCTAAAAGTTCTACACTTCTGGGCCGACATCGTGCCTTTTTCTCCTCTTTCTGTTTTTCTTGTGTGGGTTGGGGGAAAAAAAAGAGGAAGGAGAAAGGGTGGGAGGGGAGGGGAGGAAAGGAAGGGAAGGGAAAAGAGAAGAGAGAAGAGGAGAGGAAAGGAAGGGAAAGGAAAGGTAAGGAAAGGAGAGGAGAGGAGAGGAGAGGAGAGGAGAGAAGAGAAGAGAAGAGAAGAGAAAAGAAAAGAAAAGAAAAGAAAAGAAAAGAAAAGAAAAGAAAAGAAGAGGATAAATAAGTAGAGGAGCTAAAGATGTAGCTCAGGGCAAGAGACCTTGCTTAGGGTGAGTGAGGCCCTGGGCTCTGTCTCCAGCATCACCAAAAGGAGAGAGAAAAGATAGAGAACTCTAAATAAACAACTACACCTCTTAAATGCATCAGACAATTTGTTCCAACCGAGGTCACACGCACTGTCCCCCTTAAAACAGCGGAAGTGCAAGGAAACAAGGAGGAAGTACCAGGTATCAGGAGGGCGTACCAAGCCATGGACTTAAGCCACTGACTCACATATTAATGATATAAATGCAGCAGTTAGAGAGAACCCACTAGGAACAGCTCGCCAACAAAGCGCAGAACAGGAAATCGACACCTTCTGGCCATCGCCCAGCTCTTCATATCCTCAACTTCAGACAGCAATGCAACCCTTCCCCCAATAGCCCTAGGTTCCCGAATGCTGTCACTTGATTTCCACCACGGCTTCTAGAGTAGAGATGGAAGTGTCAAGACTAAATTCAAGGACAGTGCAGAGAAAGTACTTCTGCTCCACCGCAGAGTGACAGAGGTTCCAGCACCCTGCAGGGGCAAGTCCTTCCGCCCTTGCCGGACCACTTCCTGGGAGCCTCCTGAAGACACACAAATGCCTTAGCTATAGGGAAAGTCATGTCCTAACACACCTGGAGCCAAACGCCTCGCCTGCGTCCGTGTTTCACCCGTCATGTTCGTGAATATGTAACAATTCATAACGTACAAAATGAATTTATTTTGTACTTTTTCAGTAATGCCATAATGATCAGCAATGTTTGCACTGATTTTATGAATAAAAATAGTGATGAACTTAGGTTCCAGCTAATAGCTGAAATTAATTCTGATTCCTACATAAGGGACTTTGTAACCCACTCCATGCAGATGCACAGGCCAGGAAGCAGGAAGGGGTGGGCCCTCTCCTCCCTCCCCAGGGAGAACACGACCAACGGTTCTCTAATGAAAGGCAGCTTAACAAGACGGCAGTATAAACTATTCGTTTGATCAAGTTTTATGTGACACAGCAATCTTCAGAAATAAAGGTCCCCAACCCAGGTGAATGGTTTTTAACCTAGATTTGAGGAATGGACAGCCCTGGAAAAGGAAGATTGGACCAAAAGCAAGACCTGATTCCAATGCTGATGGATAGGAAGAAGAGGCACAGCAAGGCTGGCTGGTTGAGACCCTTCCAGGCCTCCTCCTAGCGCCCCTCCATCGCAGAGGGAGCAGGACTCCTACTGGAGTGAGACTTTGTAACATCAGACAAGGCTGGTCAGAGAATGTCAGCCCGTAGGCAGAAGGGCAGGGGAAATTAGAGTGAGCTTTCTAGGTTTCAGGGCTTTCTCTGGGGAGAGGGGCTCTAATTCTTATGACTCATCTTAGGGAACAGAAACTCTAGTTTGGAGAAGAGAGAAAGAGGCAGGGCACAGGCAGACAGGAGCAGGTCGGACAGGAGCTATGCTTCCGTGGCGCACCGGGCGCCCCCGAGCTCCTCAGGTCGGCATGCTCAGCCTCAGCACTGCTCTCTGGGGCCCTGGCTCTGGAGCCCTAATAAGCCTCCACAATGGAAATGAATAAAACAGCAAACGAGGTGACAGATGCTCATGGCTCGGTACATGGACCTGATTCATACAAAAGTGAGACGTGTATGGGTGAGCTATAAACTGATTCACTTTTCTGACCTGGGAAAAGAACAATTTTATTATTTGCATATGTTGGCTATTTTACTAATCCAAATCATTATCCCTAGTGGCTCTTCCATCTGTGGACACAGGCAGGCATAATGGCGAATTCAAGTTGTGAGGGTACAGCAAAGCGTGGTAAAACACAGCGTGCGCTTGCTAAGTACTAATTCCTTGGGTCTTAAGTGTTACCTGCGACTTTCCCACCAAAACAGAGGTGTCACAGGATGGGGAGTCTCCAGGCAGCTGTTTCCAGGTCTCTGGTATCTGGAACAAAGAACTGAGTGGGACGCCCAGAAGAATGAAGGGGCGTTAGCGTTCACCAGTGTGAAAGCCCACCACATGGGTGGGCAGCAGGCAGGGAAGGGAGCTCGCAGCCCTGCTAAGAGCAGCCCCTGGGTCTCCTAAGGTCCTGGGACTACAGGAGGATCCATGGCTGGGCCTTCACAGCATCACTCACAGAGGCCCCTGACTCAGCCCACCCGGGGGGAGGAGCGGCTTTGACCATACCAGGGTTTAGAGAAAGCACGTTGACACCCAAAGCTCACCAGACTGGGTCAAAACGGCAATGCACATGAGGTTGAATATGGACCAGGGCCCTGTGCTTTTGGCTTTGAAGTTGATTGTAGGTCTCTGTAGTGTAGGCTCGCCTTCCTCTGCCGGCTTTCTGCTATGCTGACAGAGTCCTTCCTGTTGTTTCTGGTTGTCGAAGACTTGTCCTCTGGCATTCTGTCCTCTGCCTGCCTTTATTCTGCTCTCCATCTCCAAAGAATTTAGACCACACAGAACCCCCTTGTACTTCTCTTTTCTCTTCAAAATGTGTGTGAGTAGCTCCGAAGCCTGCAGAGGAGCCATGCAGAATCCAAAGCATTTCCATCTCTGCACCACTGGAGCATGGGCCCCAAAAGCTGTGCAGAGGAGGCTGAGCCCACCTGTGAAGGGTCTCTCTAGATGTTCTGCAGTCAGTGGCCCTTTAACCACCTCTCCCTCTGGGACCTGTCCCCTTCCAGGCTCTTCGTCCACATGCTCCAGCGTCTCAACTTGCTCCGCCCTAGGCTGTGTTAAGTTTTCTGCCACTAGACCATTGCACTGAATCACCTCACACAGTGGGTAGGCCGATTTTAGCTGATAGATCTGGAGTGAGATCGGCCCATGAGGCATGGGCCTTGCAACCTGTAGGCCTAAGAGGAGGCAGCGCACCATGGAAAATGGGCAGAGTGGAGCCAAAACGGTGCTCTTGTGCCCAAGACGGAACGAGTGGGTCAGGAAGGGGCTGGGGACCCCCAATCCCCTCAAGGCCTGCTCCCCGTCCTCAAGACCTCCTAAGGGCCCACCACCTCCTCTCCATGGGCCTGGGGACTATCCAGGATCAGAGCCAGGTCCTGATTAGAAAGCCCATCACTGGCTCCACTCTTGCCTCTGCAGAAGGCTGCATTTGTGTCAAGTTCCCAAGTGATGTTTGTCTCACAATGCTTGGGTTGGGAGCCTGTTTTCACCAACACTCTAGAATCTTTCTGTTCTCCAACCTGCCTCCCCTCTCCTTTTGTTTTTAGGAGACAACAATGGGTGGTCTCTGCAACTTGACAAATATTTTGCCAGGTATTACCAAATGACTTCCCCATATGCCTTGGATGTGGAGCCATCCGAATGCTGTAAGTAACCATTGCCTCTGGGTCACCTTGGCTGGGAGCTCATGACACAGCACTGTGTTTAGAAGTCATCTACTATAGTTTTTCAAAAGGGTTAATTGTGCTTCTGTCGTTGCAAGCGTTATTAGAGCTGCGCCCTTAAATTTGGGTGAGGGGGTATTTTCAAATGATTCAAGGATCCTTAGTGTAACAACAAATACCTCGGGTATTGTGACATGAATTACTGAACTGAGGTTAGGCTCAGAGGTGCTGCTTTATATAAATTCCTTGGTTACAACCACTATGAACTTTGAGGAAAAATAAATTAAGGAAACAAGAAGGCAGGATGCTGTTTAGATTTTAATATTTGCAAACAAAAATGTGCTCTGGGATCTAAGCTATGTTTTAGAACTGCAAATCCTTATTACCCTGACCTGGCATTTTCACTCATATATATATGCAAATCTTGCAAATGGAGGGGTATGAAAGGAATATAAATTTGAGGGTTACCTTTATGATATTTTAGAATAGAAAGGTTTTACAAAGTGATACTTTAAGCAAATTTTACCTGTTTTAATAAATCATGAGATATAATTGTGTAACTTGGGCCTA
>PVKN010018509.1:0-16808 GCA_004027915.1 Capromys pilorides
TGTGTGTGTGTGTGTTTTGAGGGCCCGGAGTTCAAACTCAGGACCTTGCACTTGCCAGGCAGGCACTTGTGCCACGGAGCTATTTCCCCAGCCCCAGCATTTAGTTTTTTGACTTGCATTAAAAACAAAACAAAACCTGGGTTCCCTTGGCTAAAGCAGAGACTTGCGTAAAAATATCAAAATACATTATATTCCAAGTTATTCTCAACGCTTGTTCAAAAAAAAAAAAAATTCACGTTCCCTGCGTGTGGAGAGCCTGGCTCCTGAAACAATCGCTAACAATGCAATTGCATAACCAGGCATTTTACGTAAGCCGCTGGGCAGCAAGCGGGGCGGGAGCCGCCAGCGCAGAGCTAGGCAGACGGCGGGCGGCAGAGCCGGGCAACGCAGGCGGCGAGCGGTAGACAGCCGGGGGCGGGGTCCTCCCGCGGCGGTGACTCACCGCCAGCGCTCCCGGCGCGCACGTCCGCGCGCCCCCGGTCCGTCATTGGCCAGCCGGGCGGCGGCCTGAGCGTTGATTGGCCTGTGGGCGGGGCGGGGCTGGGGCGGGGCGGGGGCGAGGCATGTGAACAAAGCGTGATCAGCTACTGCGGGGCGGCGCAGGAAACGTGAACTGGGATCGCCGCGCCGTCACCTTTCCCCTACTTCCTGAGCCACCGCCCCCGCGCCCCGCGAGGGAGGGGTGGCGGTGGCAGTGGCTGAGGGCGGGGCAGCCCGGCATTCCCGCTCCGCCCCCGTTCCCTTAGGAACAGACCGCGGCCCGGCTCGCCGCACCCCGGCTGGCCCAGCCGGGTCACCCGGGGACGAGGCGCTCCCGGGGCCGCGCCACGCGGGGGAGGAGCCGGGACGCGAAAGCCCCACCGCCGTCCTAGCCCGCCGCCGGGACCTAGCCCAGGCCCCGCCCGCCCCCGCGTCTCGCGCCGGCTCTCGCCCACCCGCCTGCTTTGAGGGCGCCTGGCGGCCACCTGCTGGCCCGCGTGGGGTCCCTAGCTGCAGCCTCGCGGGCCACGCCGCCCGCACCAGCCCACGCGGGCATCTCCCCAGCGTCCATCCCGCACCACCGTTGGTGGCACCCCGCTCTCCAGGGCTGGCCGGGGCGCATTCTGAGTCCAAGCGAGCATCTCTAGAGGGACGGATACCTGCTTCAGCCCCAGGCCCCGTCTACACTACTCCCCGCCAGGCGCCATCCGGCCACACGGGCATCCCCCGGGCCAGCTGCGGGCGCCTTCTCTCCGGGACCCTAACCTGCATCCCCATTCTGAGATTCCCTCCTGCGCCTCTCCCCGGCGACGTCCGTCTCCCCAGGGCTGCGAGGCGCCCCATTCGGGACACTGTCCTGCACCTCTCGGGGTCACTGCGCCCCACAGGGGCTGCCTGGGCGCGCTCCCATGGGCAAATCCCGCCAACATTCCCGGGGCCGCTGCGAGGTGCCCTTTCGGCCCCCGGGATCCCGCACCCGAGCCGACGCACCGTTCACCTCCGCCTAGCCCGGTCGCACTCTGGCCACGCGGGCATCTCCCCGGGCAGGCGGCGGGGCCCTGCGAGGCCACCCCATACCCATTCTGGTCCCTGTCCTCGTACTCACCGCAGCCCGCTGGAGCGCGGCACCCAAGCTGAGCATAGTCGTCAACGCACCGCACAAAACGAAGCCTCGACGCCCTCAGCTCCCGCCGCGCCGCGCGCCGTCTGCCCCCGCCCCATTCAGGTAGCCCTGGCGGCTCCGCGCCGCGGGCGGGGGCGGGGGCGGGGCCTGCCTCCAGCCAATCAGCGGCAAAGGTGTGTGAGGCGCCGGCCAATGGGCGTGTGCCGCCGCGCGTGATCAGCGGCTGCCGGCGGCGTGAAGCGCTGTCAGCGGAGCGTGTGCAGCGCCGGCCGGGGACTCCCGGGGCCACCTAGCTGGGGACGCCCGCTCCCCGCCCTCCCGCCTGGCTGGAGGCGGCGCCGCGGGTGGGGGCGGGGCGGGGCGCCGCGGGTGGGGCCGTAGGCTCGGGCAGCGGCCGTTCGGTCAGGGGCTAGGAGTCGCCCGCGTGGCCGCGTGAGATCGCGGTGCACAGCTGGCTCCGGCGGACTCCGCCCGAGGCCGTCGGGGGACCTTGTCCCGGCGCGGAGCCGCTCGGCTCGGCAAGCAGGAAGTAGGGATGGGGAGACGCCTCGAGCCGGCAGGGCGACTTGGCTCGCTGCCCCCTGCTGCGGCGTTGTAGCTCCAGCGAGCACCGGGGTGAAGCTAGGCGAGGTCGGGTTTCGAAAACATACGGGCTCTGTGCACGTCTGCGGAGGCTCAGGCTGACCCCAGCAGTCAGTACGATGACATTCGCCACCCGCGGGCCGGGCCGGCAGGTGAGGTGGGGTGACCGCGGACCCCGGCCCTCCCACCCGCGCCTGGTCGGCGGTGCCGGCCTCCTTCCTTCCGCTCGCCCGCCCGGCTGCCATCCTGTTGATCCGCCGGCTGCAGCAGCTGGCCGGGCACCTGCTGGCCAGGAAGCGCCCTGCCTGTCCTGCCTTCCTGCCCGGCGCCGCCCGCTGGCTGGGCGCCCATGCTGGGAAGAGAAGCTGCCGTGGGAGTGACTCAGACAGGATGCATTGGGAGGCAGGCTGCCCCCAACGACAGTGCACCCGACACCTCCCCCGCGGGCTGCACCTCCCTCCCCCCCTCCCTGCATTCCTCCCTAGAGTCCCTGGGACCCCAAGGCCTGCCTTGGAAACTCGCCTGCTGCTGTCAGCCGCAGTCCTGGCTGGGCCAAGTCATCTGCGACCCCTCCCAATCTGCGCCTTCTGGGGCTGCCCAGTTCCAGCTGAGACCAGGACGGCTTTCTGAAAGCCTCGACCCCGTGCTGGCGCTAGCTGCTTGGCGTGATCTTGGTGGCGCACGCCCGCAGTCCCAGCTCTCTGGTGGCCGAGGGAAGAGGGTCAAGGTTCAAGGCTACTCTCCCAACCCCTCCAGCCAGTCTCCCCCAGGGAAGCGGCCCCTGTCGCCTTCCCTCAACACGTGCTGCTGGTGGGGCCTCCGTGCCGAGATCCACTCCACAGATACTCTTCACCACACTGGCAGTGGACCGGACAGGCCATTTTTCACCACCGCACCCGGCTTAACTAATATCATGTGTGTTTTCAGACTGCCAAACTTTCTCACGTGCCTCTTTATAAATTTTGCACTACGGAAAAATTGATAAATTTATATTCTAGGGCCGGCGAGATGGTTCAGCGGTCTAAAGCGCCTGCTTAGGAAAGCTTAGACAACCGCAGGGACTGCAATTGGATTCCTGGCACCACATGCTGCGCCAGCACCTCCCCCAGGGCAGGCCAGCTATTATTTATATATATATATATATATATATATATATATATATATATATATACTCTATAACCCTTTTTGAACACAGAAATTTGAGCTGGAGAAGTGCTCTGCCACTGAACAACACTGCCAGCCCAATTCACTTAAAAAAAAAAAGCTTGAACACCTCTGCATGTCCGTAATGACAAAGGTAGAGCTCTTCAGCTTGCTAGACTGTGAGCCTCCAGCCAGGGTGGTATTACTTGTGTCCAGTCTGATATCCCTGGGAGGCTGAAGCAGAAAAATCACAAGTTGGAGCCCAGCCTGAGCAACTTATCCAGACCCTGCCTCAAAAAATGAAAAAGCTAGGGATGTAGCTCATTGTCAAGGCCCTGGGTTCAGTCACGAGCACTGCGCACACGCAAGTAGAGGAGTGAATCTTGGAAGCATGAGTTGCCGTTTTCTGAGCAATTTGGATCCTGGCAGCCATGCCTGGTGCAGGGGGATGACAGGAGGAGCCCCCTGTAGCTGTGTCCCGCAGGCGAGCATAGCTGTGAGGGTGGACGAGTAGAAGCCGAGCTTGATAGTCCTCGGCCAGCGTGCCCTTCCTGACGGGGACCCCATAAGGCTGAGGGAGGGCTCCCTGGGGTTCTCCTGTCTCCACTTCTGCCAAGCTGGGCGCTACACAGGGTATCTTTGCAGGAAGTACTGTGGTGCACCTCTAAAGACAAGACCAAAACCCCTTTCTTTTGGCAGTACTGGGGACCAGACCAAGGGCTTTCACCTTGAGCTACATCCCCAGGACTTTTTTTTTTTTTTTTTTGAGTCTTGCTAAGTTGCTAAATCTCCTGGAGTTCATCTATACCTGGTGATCCTCCTGCCTCAGCCCCCCGAGTTCTGAGATTATAGGTATATGCCACCATACCTAGCCATAGATTTCATTGTGTGAATTTAAAAACATTATTCTGAGAATATGCCTCTATTAAACCATATATATATAGCCTGCCCTGGGGGTGGGGCTGGCACAGCATGTGGTGCCGGGGATCAAACTGTGGTCCCTTCGGTTGCCTAAGCTTGCCTAAGCAGGCGCTTTAGACCACTGAGCCATCTTGCTGGCCCTCTATTAAACTTTAAAAGAATGTTTTCAGGTTCTGGGACATTCGTCACCTGTTCAGTGTGTGCTGTTACCGCCCCTGGCTGTTAGTGACAGCAGTTCAGCACTCCAGACCGGCATGGAGCTGGGCCCTGCTGGGCTTCCTCGCCACTGTGAGCTAAGCAGCTTTGCTCCTCAGCCCCCAGCTGGCGATGGACCAGCCCTTTGGACAGGGCACAGTTAAGCCTCTCCTCCTGTAAGTGGTGAGTGTCAGGTATTGTGTATCAACAACAGGAAAGCTGACAGACACCCAGGGCCTCAGGAACGCCAGGCATGAAACCCATCCTCCAGCAGCTGGCAGCCTAGTGACTGCCAGAAGCAGGAACGTGCATGCCCTGTGGCCGAGGGAAGCTGTCAGTACAGGAGTGACTGAAAAAGGCAACACATGTTTAAATTTTAAAATGGATCACGCTAGGCCAGGCGTGGGGGTGCACCCCTGTACTCCTAGCACTCAGGAGGCTGAGGCAGGAGGATCTACCTTGAGTTCAAGGTCAGTCTTGATAATAAACGAACAAATTTAAAATGGGCCACTCTAAAGGACACATTGCCACGAATCTCTCTCAGAATCCTCCCCCGCTCTTCCAATACACTCTTCCCGTCCTTCTTGCCCTTTCTGCAGCAGCTCTGGAGCCCTCTTTCATGAATGTCTTCACGAGGTGTGATCAAAAAATAGGGCAAATGTTGCTAGTGAATGCCATCCGATGGAAAGGTCGATTTGTATTTATTTATTTTTGTTTGTTTGTTTATTTATTTTGTGGGACTGGGGTTCGAACTCACGACCTTGCACTTGTGAGGCAGACACTCGTGCCATGGAACTATCTCCCTAGCCCCTAAATTTCTTTTTTTTTTTTTTTTTGCGGAATGGGGGATTGAACTCAGGCCCTTGAGCTTTCCAGGTAAGAGGTCAGTTTGTAGATATGTGACCTGGTGTCCTCAGTCACTGTATGCACCCGATCCATACCATGCGATTTCTGGCTCTTCCTAACGTCAAGATGACTATGAAAGGGAAATGGTTTGAACTGATTCAGGACCTAGCAGCAGCCAGGACAGAGCAACTGAAGAAACTGTGTCAGGAGGGTACCAGAGCTGCTTCTGAAAGTGGCAAGGAAGACGGGACACGTGTGTGTGCACCGAGGAGGACAATTTTAAGGGGGCTTCCTGGCAGTGTGGCTTTTACTACAATTTTTAAAATGTCAACATTCACCCTATTTTTAGATCCCATCTCCTACAGCTGAAGGAGATGCTGTGAATCCAGAAGTGCAAGCCTCATGGCATTGCTCCTACAGCTGTAGGTTTTCGTCCCTGGAGGAAAGGAAGTATCAAGTAGGGCAGCTGTGTACTTACTCCTGAGCATTAAGTAGAAGAACAACCACAGGCACACCCTGGGAGGCTGGGGCAGGAGATCCGAGAGCTGAGCCCAGCTTGGGCAAGTTAGTGACCTAAAAAACAGCTGAGGACATAGCTCGGTGTGAAGGCCTTGGGTTCTAACGAAGCACCACATGTGCACAAATCATGTCAACCTTGATGGATTAAAACATCCAATGTTAAGAGAAGATTATAAGAAACAGAACAGGACATGTGACATGTTATCTTTTTCTGTAAAGAGTGCACAGGAGACACCTTTTGCAAGTAGGTCTGTATAAATATCTACAGATATATTAAGTGTGTTACAGTGGGCGTAATGAGTACAAAAATATAATTAGGGTTTGGGGGTAGGAGAAAAAGTGAAAAGTAAAATGAAAGAGCTTTGTATGAGTTAATGAGGAAATGCTTAAAAACTAAGTTTTAGCTCATTTTCTGAGATTTTGAAAAAGAAAAAGGGGGAAAACTGTAGGCGCATCCCCCCTGCTGACCCAGGGCCCTACAGGCCTTCGCGTTCAGCCCTAAGGTCCCTACTCAAGTTAATGCCCCTCTCGAGTGGCACCTGCTCTGCCGGCTTTGCACCTTTGGGGCTTCCCATCTCTGGTGTCTCATTTGGCTGTCGACAAGTTCTCTTGGTGTCTTCTGCGGTCACCTGCATCCCTAACAGACAGGGCTGGCCCCACCATGGTGTGGCCGACTTCTGACAAAGACGCAGTGGGACATGTGGTTGAGGAGAAAATGTCCCCCAGCTCTGGGATAGGACAGAGAGCCTGAGAGCTGACTGTGGCTGCGTCTCTCTGTCCTGTGGCACTGCCACCCCCCATGGCCACCCCAGTTCAAGGTCCTGTGCCTGCACCGCTGTTGCGCCTGCTGCCCTGCACTGGTCCTGCAGGGGCCGCATTCCCCAGGGTGTGGGAACCAGCGGGCTGATCTGCAGGTTCCCAAGGCCAGTGGCAGAACCTTGTGGTCTCCAGTCTTGTGGCGGGACCTGCCTGGTGGCTAGGGACCTCTGTGCTTCTCCCCGAAGTCCTCGATGATGGCAGCGGGGTCTGCTGCTCTGTCCTGTGGTCCTGCAAGTGCTGCCACATCAGCAGAGGACCCAGCGTGCTGCTGAGGCCCTTGGGTCCTGAGGCCAAAAGCACCATGGCTCTTTCCCATTTACTTATGGTACTGGGGATCGAACCCAGGGCCTTCACAGGGAGCTACATCTCTAGCCCTCTTCGTATTCTTTGTTTTAAGACAGGGCCTCATAAGTCACTAAGTGCCCCAGGGTGGGTAGGTGGGGCTCAAAGTGGTCATCCTCCTGTCTCAGCCTCCCAGACTGCTGACATGACAGGGTTGTGCTAGGCCTAGCCTGCTTTCTTTTCTTTTTTTTTGTGGTACTGGATTGAACCCTGGGCATCCCATATGCCAGGCTGATGCTACATTGCTAAGCTACATCTTGCTTCCTGTTTCCATTTGGTCTGACTGCTTTGGAGATGGTCAGATGGCACTCAAGCTCTGTGTCTCAGTGTCAGTTCACTCTGCACCCCACTGGGTGGCTGGAAGCAGAGCCTCCTGGAGTGTCCCAGGTGCCCTAGTGTTAGGGTCACCTCAACCCAGGGAACAGTGGGAATCCATGCCCAGCCCACAGCTGTCAAGTCTATGCCTCAGGGGAGTGGTGGGATACCGCTGGTGGCCACATGACCTCGGGGGACCTGGCAGAGGGGCTGTGCATGCATCCTGGGCCTAGGCTGCAGCCTATGGTACACAGGAAGCTTGTTGCCAGGTCTGGAGTGGGCGGCTCTGGCCAGGTCCTTCACAGGAAGGAGCACTTTGCTGTTGAGTTTGCACACTGCCCTGTGCAACCAAGGCCTGGGCTTTTCCCCAGGGAAGGGGACCCTCAGCCAGGGACAACTGGGTGGTCAGTCAGGTTGATCTGGGCCGTGAGCAGTCAGCTCTGCCGCCCCGGGGTGGGTGGGATCCGCCGGTGCCCAGGGCTGCTGCAGGATCCAGACTGCCTCTGGTGGAACAGGAGCACCCAGCAGGGCCGTGGAGCCCCTCTCCAGGGCCAACTCCAGGATGGAGCGGTGCAGCTCAGTGCACAGCACCTAGAGCCCCCCAGATGCCCAGCTCGGTAGTGTGGTGGTGTATTCCTGTCATCCAAGCACTCTGGAGGCCGAGGCAGGAGGGCAGGAAGGCCCAGCCCTACTTGGTCAATTTAATAAGACCCTGCCTCAAAATTAAGTAAAGCTCTGCTAGAATCTGGGAATTCACTGAAACCCACTCAGCCAGCCGCGGAGAGTCCCGCAGAGGACAGACTGCACTCTCAAGGAGGCCAGGGCTGCAGATGTGAGCAGCCCCCCATAGCCTCCGGCCACACAGAGGAGGAAACTGAGGCACAAGGAAGAGATTTGAAAAGGAGCCATACAGCCAGGCACGTTCTGGACCCTGGGTGGCACTGTGCGCCTGCAGGGCTTGGCCACTAGCATGCCACACTGGCCCCAGGTCCCTGTCCTTGCTTCTGGGACAGCCACAGTCCCTGAGTCCCAGTGTCCACACCGGCGGGTCTCCTGAGCAGCTCTGGGCTGGGCCCGGGGTCAACATTTCCCCAAGGCTGTTCCATGACACCAATGGCCACCAAGCATGGAACCCAGGTTAGGTCACCAGCAGGGCTCAGAGTCACCTTCACCCACTCTCAAGTACTTCTCTCCTGCACTGGGACTCAGTTTACCAGGCCGTACTACCACTGCCCACTGTGCAGCCCAGAGCCCCCCGGCCAGGGCTCACCACTCAGCCACAGGATCGATGCAGATGACGGCCCCAGCAGTCGTGTGGTACCCGGAACAGGGGTCCCCAAGGACAAGAGCGCTGCTCTCAGGGTCCCACTGCCTGGGCTGTTGTCTTGCCACTGCGCTGTAGCTCGGACACAAGGCCCGACTCTGACAAAGCGAAGGAGGAGGGGTTGATTTTGGCTCCTGTTAGTCGCGGTCAGCTGGCTCCAAAGCAGGGCTGCTCAGCAGAGAGGCCTGGCAGAGGAGGGCTGCTGCGGTGTGGATCACAGGAAGAAGGGCGAGAAGGAGGAGCTTGAAAGAAGAGGAAGCCTCAGGCCCCAGCCCTTGCGTGCTAGGCCCCACTCCCTACTCCTAACAGCAAGGCCCTGGGAGCCCCACCCATCCCATCACCCTCCACAAGCTCTGTCCACGAAGTTTGGGGGGCCTTTGAGATCCAGGCTGTGCTGGGAGGCCTGCGGTCCGGAACTCTCCCTATCCCCTTTCCACAGCCCTCTTGCACCTCAGGTTTGTGCCCTCCTGGCTGGGAGCTTCCTTGGGAGCCAGCTTGGTGTTCTACCCATTCTAGATCTGCTTCTAGTGGGTTCACCTCACACTCCTTGGCCCTGTTAAGGAAAAGCTTTTTTTTTTTTTTTTTTTTGTCTTTTTGAGACAGGGTCTCACTATTCAGTTCAGGCTGGCCTTCAGCTCACTTTTGTAGCCCAGGCTGGCCTCGAATTCACACCGATCCTACTGCCTTAACCTCCCAAGTGCTGGGATTACAGGTGTGGGCCACTACGCCCGGTTAGGAAAAGCTTTTAATCACTCATCAAACATTTCCCGAGTGCTTGTCCGTGCCAGGCACAGCTGTCTATGAAGGGTAAGCAGGTGAGGACCTGGCGCGGACATGAGGAGGTACCCGCCCCAGGGCCCCACTCACCTGGCTAACAGCCAAGCACCGGTCCCTCCCAGCCTGAAGGCTGTTCTGGGGCGTCCCCTCCCCCGCCCTGGCCCGTCCCATCCACTTGTGTTCTGCCTCCACAGTGCTTCCCAGAAGCCTGTCCCTGACCTGCTGCCCTGAGGCACCTGTCCCACCTGTTGAGTCAGGGCCTCTAGGCTGACACTGGGAACCTGTGTGACCATCCGTACCCCAGCTCCCAGGATGCAGGCACTGGGAGGCCCCTGGCCCGCCGATCCACCCGCTGGGGGCTGTCACACTGAGCAAGGGGCTCCAGACTCTGCCTGCGGGGAGGCGTGAGCAGAAGCAGACTGGGCATGTGTGACCCTGCAGGAGGAGCTGGCACCAGGCCTCCTCTGCACAGGGCCAGCCGGAGAAGCTGGGCGTGGGTACCAGCCAATCCTGCAGGTCTCGGTTTCCATGGCGCCTGTAGAAGGCGGAGGGGACAAATGCGGGGGCTGTGCATGGCTGGTGGCCCAGATGCAGCAGACCCCTGCGTCTCCCTGGCTGCACACATTGGCTACCGGTTCCCACACCGCCTGGCACTCAGAGGCATGCTTTGTGTGGTGATAGTTGTGGGCACTGAGATAAATCAATTCTATGAGTCCCCAGTAAGCTGGGTTCACAGGCAGGCAGCTCGGAGCATAGTCACAGGCACGTCCTCTTGGTCCCCCATGCAGATCCTTACAGAACCCAGGAGCAGACAGTGGCCTTGGAAAGGTGGCACTGGATCCCTGCATCCCTGGGTCTCTCTGTGTCAACTTAGGGTAGGGGATGCAGGCACAGGCCTATGTATCCAGGGCATGCATTTGCCTGGAAGGCAGAGGACAGGGGCTTTATGGCTTTTGAGGGCCCCAGCCTCCCCGACTCAGGTTGGTGAATGGGGCTTGGCCTGCCTTCCTGAGAGGGGTCTGAGGAGTTGTCTCCCCTAACTGTCCCAGGCAGTTCATACCTAGGTCAGAGACCAGGTGGCCTCGAACTTGTGGCGGTCCTCCTGCTTCAGACTCCAGTGCTGGGGGAGCAGTGTCACTGTCTCAGTTGCTCAGGGTGCCCTGAGCAGTCCAGCTTTCCCTTCGGCGTTAGTGGTTCCTACTCTGAACCTGGCTCAGATGCACCTTCGCAGAGCCCCTTCCAGGGCGTCCCCACTGATCCCGGCCTGCATGGAAAAGTGTGCAAGATTTGGAGGACACGTGGGGGGCGGGCATGGTGCTCAGCAGGCAGCTGGGTTGGCAGCCAACTTGACTGCCCTGGCCCCTCTGAGTCTCCCTTCCTCCCTGGTGCCAGTTCTTGTCTGGTTGCAACTGGAGCTCTGCTCCCAGTCAAACCCAGGCAGAGCAGGGCAGAGACCTCCACGTCAGGGATGAGCCTAGGGCACCAGCCTTCTGTGTGGGTCCAGGCAACACCCGATATCACGGAGCAGGCACCCCGGTCGCCCCTGTCTCTGTGTCTTCAGGGCGCCTGGAAATGCGACTCTCCCATCTTTCAGAGCTTGAGCCAAGCACCTAGGGTGGGGTAGTGAGAGTCAGCCGGTTCTTCCCTGCTGCGCCCTCCAGGCTGGGTGGCTTGCTCAGGCCCCAACCTGCCCACTGTGCAGCGCGACCTCAGGTGCCTTACTGCTATTACTGCGGAGGCCGAGTCCCTCGGGTAACCCCTTCGTAGTTTCATCATGCAGACTTGCAGCGCCCCAGTGAAACCCTTCGGGAAGCCTAGGAGCCCTGGGCTTCTTGTGAAGGTCGTAGGAAACCTTCCTTTCAAGCCCTGGATGAGAACAGTTGGGGTGGGGTCCATCCCTGTCAGCACCTGGGGTGCGCTGTGGTCGCACTGGAGTGTGGAGAACACTGCTCAGGATGAGCCCGCGACTGTGTCCTCTGCGGCATGGTTGGCCGGTGACAGTGCTCCACCGGGCTGATTGTCTCTGATTGTCTTGTTATGATCTGGGGGACTGAACCCAGGAGTGTAGCTCGACCACTGAGCGACACCCCCAGTCCTGTGCGCTTCGACAGCTTCACTGAGCCCAGGTGGGCCTCGAACTCGAGATCTTCTTGCCTCAGCCTCCAAGTAGTAGAGACAGCTACTATTTAGGTAGAAATGCTGCCAGAAGACAGGGCCAGGCCCTCAAGGGGGGCAATGCAGAGGGTCGGAGCTCAGCGCAGCAGTGGCTGGTGGCACAGCTGTCAAAGGCCAGGCCTGGATAGAGATGCGCAGGCCAAGCCTGCAGGCCTCCCCAAGGGGTGAGCACTAACTTGAGATGATGCTGTAGCTGGTGTCATCTGGTCTGGTGAAGTCCAGGAAGACATCCATTACCTGGGTGGGTGACCAGGACCTCAGACACATCCCTTCCTGAAAGTGCCTTTAGTTTATTTATTTATTTGTTTGTTTGTTTGTCTTTTTCAGACAGGGTTTTGCTATGCAGGTCAGGCTGGCTTTGAGCTCACTTTTGTAGCCCAGGCTGGTTTCAAATTCATACTGATCCTCCTGCCTCAGCCTCCCAAGTGCTGGGATTGCAGGTGTGTGCCACCACGCCTGGCCTGAAAGTGCCTTTGTTCTCTCCATACACACTGCTACGTAACTGCTTCCCTACTGGATCAGTGTTACCTAAGTGGCTAAACTTGTTTTTTTTCAGTACCGGGTATCAAACTCAGGACCTTGTGCTTGCCTGACAGGCGCTTATGCCACTGAGATATCTCCCCAGCCCCTAAGTGGCTAAACTTGTAATCTCATTGGCTGATCACAGTTTTGACCCATGTTGTGCCCACCTCATGATTTTGTACCCACCTCATAATCTTGGTCTAAAAATATTCCCTAAGAACTGTGTTCTATGGCAACTTACTAGGGTCCCCTCTCGTCTGTTAGGAAGTATCTCTCAGTGAATCTCTCTCTCTCTCTCCTTCTTAGGATAATGTCTTGATTGTGTCCTGGAGCTTGTAGTGATCCTCCTGCCTCAGCCTCCCAAATGCTGGGATGACAGGTGTGCACCACCATGCTGGGCTGAACTTTTCCTACTCTTAACATCTGTTGTTGCTTAGAAGTCATGCTTGGATTTCAAGGAACACAAATTCCATGTGTCTGCCACAGAGCAGGTTGGAGCTACGTTTCCCTGCACCACAAGCAGCTGGGATCTCAGGGCTGCCTCTCCTCCCTGCCACCCTAGCCTGCCCTCGAGCCATCCGCCAGGGTTTCTCTGCACTCTTGGCTGGCAAAGAGGCCTGGTGCCTCCTTAGTCACTGAAAAACACAGGCTGGAAGGGCAGGCTTTGCTTTTCCCAGGGACATTTGGCAAAGTCGGAGGACACCATACATGATTGGCCTATGGCCATCTCATGAGTAGAGCCAGGTGTGCCCCCACTCAACCCACCCCATGCCAAGGGACTGCCTGTCTCCAGAGTCAGCCATGCTTTTTATTTGTTTAGGGCTTCAAACTCATAGCAGTCCTCCTGCCTCAGCCTCCCAAGCGCTAGGATGACAGCTTGCCTCGGCTCACCCGGCGCAGCAGTGCAGCTGTGGAGCCCCTGGCTGATGGTGGGATGGGGCCTCGGAGTGTCACTGAGACCCAAGCTTGTCCTGCTCAGGGGCTTTGCTGCCTCAGCTCCCCTAGGCCTGGTCCTCCCCACAGGTACACTGCAGAGGCTAGCTCACGTGTCACCTGCATCAGGGCGGTCCTGACTGGAGGTCACACACTCTGCAGAGAAGATGTCATGCTGGTCCTGACTGCAGGTCAGGCTGAGCTAGGCCAGGTCACCAGGGTCCCTTTTTGTCTCCCCAGCAGCGTCCTCATGGTCCACCCCATGTGGCTCCACTGCACCAGCACTGTGGACTGGCAGGGGCAGTGACAGGACAGATGCTGTAGCAGGACACGCCCACCCCACCCCTGTACAGGCCTTGGCCCTGCAGGGTGTGTGCGTTCTCTACCCAGGAGCCGGGCCGCAGTGGTCAGCTAGGACCCCGTCACCACTCCTGGAGGCGAGCCCAGAATAATGTCCTCACCCAGCCCAGCTCCACTCCCACAGGCAGCGCCCTGCTTGACGGGATACCTGGAACAGGACCTCAGCCGTGTCACCCCACCGTAGGCCAGAGCACCCTTCAGCTGTACCTCGTGGCTGGCTATAGGCGTCCAGGAGTCACTGCTGCAAAGCTGCCAGGCGCTGTGGGATCCATGCTGTGCAAGGTCACTGTGACAGTTTTTAGAGCATGGGAAGGGCAGCTGGGGACACAGGTAATATGGACAGGAGAAAAGCCATGTGTGTGGGGTGGTCCTGGGCAGACCCACACCTGGCAGGGCTCAGGGGTAGGGGGAGGCCACATGCACAGCACAGCCTGGACAGGGTGGAGGGGGAGCTCAGGGTGGAGTCCTGGGGCCACGCACCCTGCAAGGGCTGCATGCGCAACTCAAGCACAACAGCCCAGCTGGTCCCTGGCAGGCCAGTGTGGAGGTCACAGGTAGCCGGTCCACAAGTGCCCCAGGAGGAAGTCAGAGGCACCCAGGCAGGGGACACGGTAACTGTGTGGTCACAGAGTGGGCAGCGCAGCAGGCATGGCTAGGGGAGAGAGGTGAGGTTGCTGGTGCTGCGTGCATCTTGCTTTCCAGGCCCCAAAAGGAATCGAGGCGGTCACACGGCCACTCTGACTTTCCACACTGACGGTGATTGCCCTGTCCTGCACGGGGAGAGTCAGAAAACAAACACTGAGGAAGAGATGGCTTCTAAAGCGCAGCAATGAGATAACGACAAGGGAAACACACCGGAAGCTCAGCAGTTACAGTTTTGGGCTCATGGATCCAACAAGCATCTCTACAAAGGCCAGGGAGGGTGAGGCTGCTCCAGGCCCGGGAATCCCGGAGGGGCCAGGGAGCTGCAGACCTGCGACCCTGCTTGGCTAGGCTTGAGCCCAAGGGGCAAAGTGGGGTGAGGGAGGCAGAGGCCAGTCACAGACCAGAGCTGGCCTGGTGAGCAGGTAAGGAACAGCGACTGTCCGGGGCTCAGCCCGGAGACCCCCAAGGGCAGCCCTGTGATCCCTCTCAGCCACCACAGAGAGATGTCGCCCAGATAGGGAACTTGGGCAGAGCAGGCCTGGGGTGAGAGACCCTCAGACAGCAGCCAAGCCCAAGCAGAGGCCCGGGCTCAAACCCTTGGGGATTACAGTGGTCTTCAGTGTGACCGCTGAGAGCCACCCAGGGATAGGACGCTCCACGGATGGCATCAGAAAACAGGAAGAGTGGGGCTGGGGAGATAGCTGTGTGGCACAAGTGCCTGCCTAGCAAGTGCAAGGTTGTGAGTTCAATCCCAGATACTGCAAAAAATAAATAAATTTTTAAAAAATAATAATTAAGTCAGTTTTGAGTTTCAGTAAAGCTTGTTTAGGAGTTCAAGTGCCATCTGGGAGAACTCAGATGGCCCAGCTGTCACGGGTGAGGCAAGTCTGAAGACCTGGTTTCAACCTTTGCTAAGTTCTAAAAGTGTCTTGGCAGCTGCATGACAGGAAATACAGAAAGGGAAGCAAGGTCCCCCAAATCCTGCCCCTCTGCCCTGGCCCTCCAGCAGCCACGCCAGCCGTAGAGCAGTTTTTACTGCTACTTCCGCCATCAGGAGCCTTCCGGCGGCGCTCGGCACGGAGCTGCGCTCCCCCAGCCCCCGCTGAAGGCGTCCAAGGGTAAAGGCCAAGAACACGGCAGCCCCGAGCCACCTGGCAGCACAGGCTGCCAGAGCTGACCACGCGGGCAGCAGCCCCGCGGGACGCCCGCCAGCCTGGGCCCAGAAGGGACTTTGATCGCAGATGCCACACACGGCTCGGTGCCGGGCTGCTGAGCTCATTTCCTCTGAGGAGGGCAGGGTTTTGCTCAGGGTCATGGGATAAGACATGATAGCCCTACCTGGTACGTGGTGACAGTCACGCGGCAGAGCTCAGCATTTTCTCTCCATTACAGTGGTGTTTCGTAACGGTTTTTTCTTTTTTCAGTGAAAATAGATTTTAACTGATTTTGTGATGCCAGCTACCGAGGTGTAGGTTCCATCGAAAAGCTCCTGGCCCTGGAGGCATTTTACGGACATTTACCCTCAGGGCAGGCATAGATCCACCTTCTCTGTAGGTCTTCTGTTCGCTAATTCACTGGGGCTGCTCCTGTGGTTCAGTGGGGACACGCTCACGTCTGCGTTGCCCAGGCTGACTGCTGTGACCCATCAAAGGTCAAACTGGGCCAAGCTGGAAGAGGCAGCAGATCCCAGGACAGCGCTGTGGGCCAGAGACCACCAGAGCCCCCAGGATGCAAGAATCCAAAGCCCCACAGCATGGGCTCTGCAGTCACCTTGGGGTGTACAGCCGGGGACATCAGAGGGGCAGGGACTATGCATAGGGACCATTCCTGCGCTTCCTGGGGAAGGACAGGCTTGAGGCACAGAGGTGGGAGGAGGCTGGGCACCCCCGACCTGCGGGGTGCAGAGGGAGGCTGGGTGCTGGCAGCCCTTGCGCAGCCTTCCCCGTCCCAGTGTCAGAGGTTTAGGTTGCTCCTATGGGGCCAGATCCTTGAGTCCCCAAAGCCATTACTTTTCTTCCAACCATGTGCACTTTAGGGTCCACCAGGTGCAGCCCAGGGACCCTGGAGAGGGCTAAGAGCACCAGTGGCATCCTCACCCTGACCCTGGTTTTCATTACGCCCTGTATTTCCAAGGATGGGAGCCGGGGAGCACTGCGACGAGGGACAGAGACAGGTGCTGTGGCGCTGCTTGCTGCAGACCTGGAGCTGTGTGCAGAGCACGACCCCCCCCCCCACGCCACCATGCTGAGGCTCTGACTCTGGCGTCATTTTTCACACCTTGTTTCTCTTGCTTATCCCACCTTTTAACGCTAAAACGCACTCACGTGGAAGTTCTCCCTGGTTCATAAGCAGAAAGCCAGCACAGCTCACCATAAGGAAGGAAGTTCAAAATTAGACTACAATCAAGAGTCTTTTGAGTTTTAAAACTTAGAAGGATTAAAGGAAAATGAGCCAGGCGGTAGCTCTGAGGTAGAGGCACTACCTCGCCTACTGTGTGCAAGGCCTGGGCTTCAAGCCCTGGTGCCAACAGAAAAACAAGATTAAAGGAAAACAGCGAGAAGCGAAGAATACATCTAATAATTTCTGAAGTCAGGAAATATTTACTGAATTTGCTAGAAAAACATAGATTCTATAGTTTATAAGCTTGGGGCCAGGGAGATAGCTCCGTGACACAAGTGCCTGCCTGGCAAATGCAAGGTCGTGAGTTCAAACCCCAGTCCAGCAAAATAAATAAATAAATAAATATATATATATATATATATATATATATATATATATATATATATT
>PVKN010018510.1:0-16786 GCA_004027915.1 Capromys pilorides
TTCTGAGTGCTTTAGGAAAGCACCAAGCCTAAAAAATAGACACTATTTAGTTTAAAAATTCTTCCCAATGTATTATATACATGTACCATTTCCTCATAATGAATGTAATCATTAAGTACTACAAACATGTACTAATTAAAAAAATTTTTCTTTCTAGTTCCATAAATCTAAGTGACAGCACACAATCCACATAATCCGTATTTTATACTTAAAATCATAAATAAGTTAACCCAAATCACTTAATGAAATGGCTAGAAACAAAAATGTTCTTTTAATGGTCTAACAATCATCACCTAATATTTGGATTTTTTTCCCTCTGAAAATGAACTTGGATCCTAAGTTTGAGGTGAGTCCAGTCAACTTAGCATGATCCTATTTGAGAAAAGCAAAAAGGGATAGGGCTAGGATGTAGTTCAGTGGTAGAGTGCCTCGGAGTTCAATGGTAGGTATCAGGAGCAAATTACATCTTTAGGAGCAGGGCTTGGGGTTGAACTCAGGGCCTCACATGCTAGCCAAGTGCTCCACTGATTAGCTACATCTCCAGCCTAACAGCATTATATTTAAATCACCTCCTATTTGTTATAAGGGATATTTTGTTTTGCTTTTGAGACAAGGTCTAACATGTAGTACAGGCTGCCCTTGAACTCACTAGGTAGCTGAGGCTGTCCTTACGCTCATGGTGACTCTCCTGCTTCAGCCTCCAGAATGCTGGGATTACACATGTGTAATACCATGCCCATCTGTGGTAAAAGATTTTATACCAAGTTTCAAAATAATAAAGTTTCCATTTTATGCACACCACAGTTAAATCAACATTGTTGTTTAAAATGAAAAGTTTATTTGCTCAGTACACCGAACAGGATGCAAGCACTGTCATGACAAATATACAGAAATATGTAGATCAACATAAAACAGTAATGTAAGTGAAGGGCAATTTCTTTAATGTTATGACAACATACTCCCAGGAAGAATCTTTTCTTCAGTTAAACATTTCAATAAAATAAAGGGTAATGGATTAAGTAGAAGTCAGCTTGTGAGTTTTTCTTAAAAATAAAATTCCAACTGTATTAATCCATGCTTATTAAACACTATAACTACAATTTCCAAATAAGCACAAAAGGAGATAAAGTAGTTAGTTACCTTTTAGCTGGAACAGTCCAGAGGAAAATAGTTACTACAAATACAGCAGGCAAACTGTTAGATTGACCAATCTAGAAGAACATACTGTACTGCATTTCAGTCTCAGATTGTGCTAAATGCTCATCATTAGTATGGCACATTTTGGTCCATGATGTGGTTTAATACCAAGACATCACAATTTGTTACAGAAACATAGATTACTGTCGCATCTTTAAATTTTTAAATATATTTTAAAAAGCCAGGTATACTTTCACATACAAAGGCAGTTTTTCCCAGGACAAATTTACAGGAAGTAGTCTGGGGTGCGTCGAGTAACGTGAGGCTCTCCACGACGAGGTGCTGGGTCAAACTGAAGACTATAAATGGCAAATGAAAGCAACTCGTTAAAATATTTGACTTCAGAAGTAAGCAAATTAAAAAAAGCAAAACAAGACATTGAATAGAAATAGTGGTGCTGGCTTCCCAATGCTACTGCATTATCTTAGGTTGGGATGATCCTAGGTAAATTACTAAGGGTGGGCCTAACCCCTCAGCACTCCACTAAGCTGTGCAGGCAACAGGTATACTCCAGAGGTTAGGAAAAAAAAAAAAATTACTTTAGAGATAAGCTATGAGTCTGAAAGGTGTTAGCTTGGTCTTGATGCCTTTCTAGGCCCTAGAGAAAAATTCTTAATTCTCCCTGGCTTTTCTTCTGCTGAATGAAACAGTCTTGGTTTGTAGATACATCCATCCACCCACCCACCCACCCACCCATTCATTTATTTGGTACTGGAGATTAAAAACTCAGCATCCTGCGCTTAACAGGCAAAAAAGAGCTTGTTCTATTGAGCTTTCTCCCCGGCCCACACCACTATTTTTTAAAAGAGAAATTTCACTTACGAGTGCTGCTTAGCGCTCTTGAGACTTTTATACATCTGTGCTGCTTTTTTTCTGGTAAGGATACTAGTCATACTAGATTTAAGGCCAACCCTAATGCAGTGTGACCTCATCTTGATTAAATCTGCAAAAAATCTATTCTCAACACCAAGGGACCTGGGGAGATAGCTCAGCAGCACATTGCATGCCTGGCAAGCACAAGGTACCGAGTTCAACTCCCAGTACCAAAAAACAAATCTGAAACTCAACACCACACTAAGGCTCTGGGTCTGCATCCGAGTGGGTATAGCTAGTACACACACAGCCTGCTTGCTACCCAGTGTTTACTATGACCCCAGCAGGGCTTATCTGGGCTGCCTCTTTCCCTGGTTTCATCTGCTAACTTCTTGTTGCTCCATACTTTTGCTTGTCACTAAGAGTATCATGGGAACCATTAAAATACTCACAACTGGTCTCCAGCACGAGAGCCACTGTCTTCAACGAAGTACTCAGACTGAGAATTCTCTAACCTCTGTTCTAAGTAAGGCAGAGCTGAAGAATTTTCTGGTCTCTCTCTCTAGTCTTTCAGAACAGAACTTCTGTGCCACTGCTGGGGATAGGCACAACCTACTTCTGAAACATCTGATCCACAGAATGTGCTATGGCAACAGCACCTGGGAACTCAGGGTTCTCACCCTGTCCTGCATGTCCGGAAGAGAGCATCTACCCTAGAGGCCGAGTTAAGAAAGAGAGCCTTGGCCACTTAATCATCTAGCAGGAGTACAGCTTCTGATAAAAAGTATGGCCTAGACATTGGAACTATGCAAACTCTATGCTTCTTAACTACACCTGGAACAGTTTCTGTAAGGTGGATAGGGGAGTAGGGGGAAGGATCTCAGGATCACAGGGCACAGCCTCCAAATGTTATTATTGGGATTTAGTAGGTTTTTAGTGAGTAATTATCTCTTCATTTGTTGCAAGCCCCTGGGACAATCCTCAAAACCTTTTAAAAACTATTTCCCCTGCTGGGCATGGTGGCACACGCCTGTAATCCCAGCACTTGGGAGGCTGAGGCAGGAGGATCAGGGCAAGTTCAAGACCAGTCTGACTACAAAAATGAGCTCAAGGCCAGCTTGAACTGCACAGCAAGACCCTGTCTCAAAAAGACAAAAAAAAAATTTTTTTCTTCCCCAGTTAAATGGTTATTTTTGTTGTGGATACAATATGCCACACTTCTTTCACAATCCAGACGCAGAAATCTCTCCTAAAATCTCTCCTAAAACTGTTGGGAGAGCAGACCTGGTGGGTGTCCTGGGAAGGGGGCAGTCATGTCCCCAGTAGGCCCTGGACCAGAGAATGGTGTTTTGGGTTCCAGGGAGCACAGCAGAGGCAATAACTAATGATCTGACCTGCACAAAGAGGACACCCAGGGAGAAAAGGAGCACCTAGCCCTCATAACTGTCAACTTTAAGTCCAATAGGCCACTTGAATCCTCACTTTGTGGCCCACACTCGGCCAAGAACAGAGAGCTATCTACCAACGGGAGCAAGGACTTGCCTTGGCTTGAATCACAGTCTAGGGGGTATGAACAGAGGAAGTCAAGTGCTAGGACAGCACTTCAAGGACGCATAGGCCCCAAACAGAAAATTCTGACTCGCTGGTTCTCAAGACCACAGATCATAAAAAGAAACTACTCATTCAGAACCCAGAATTTTTTCCTTGGCTTAATCTTCTTATTGATTTTTCTACTTTAGATTATTTTTATCTTTCTTTCATTGGGATTTTTTTCAGTTAGGAGTGTTTCGTCCCACTTCATTTTTTCTCCTTTTTTTTTTTTTTTTTCCCCTTTTTATCTCTTTCTCTTACAATTTTTCTCTTTATTTTTGCTGTTTATCTTTTTTCCTTTTTTGTTCACTCTTTCCAGTAATTGTTCTCTATCACTATTAATCTGCTTTCACCCCTTCCTAGAACTCCCTTTCTTTTCTCTCTTCATATCCCATCAGTTAATTTTTCAAATTTTGTTCCCCTATTCTCCAGATCCCCACCCTTCCATCTTTACCAGAATAGTAAATTTTGCATACCAAACTTTATAAGTCTCCAGATAGTTAACTTACTGTATTTATTTTTATGTATTTAGAATAGGGTCTAACTAAATAGATCAGACTTGTAGTGATTCTCCTGTTTTCAACCTAAGTGCTGAGATTATAGGCCTGTGCCATCATGCCCATCTCAACGGAAGCCTTAGTGTGCCCTGGGGGCGGGGGGGGGGGGGGGGGCGGCGCTGGCACAGCAAGCCAGGGATCAAACCTGGGCCACTGCACTCTGCCTAAACAGGTGCTTTAGTCTGCTAAGCTATCTGGCTGGCCCCAGGTAGTTAACTTTATGCTACTCCTGCTAAATATTGTGCTAAAGGAGGTAAAGTTCCATTTACTAGATATTTTCTGTAGGTTAATAAGCAGGTCAATATTTGGTTTATTACAGTGTTTACACTATAATTATAGATCTTTTTTCTAGGGACAAAGGTGGTACTTTGTTGGTTCTTTAGGTTTGGAAATAAGCAGCATGTATTTCATGCTATAATTATTTTTATTACAGTAGCTCATGTTTTATAGCTGCTATTATTAGCTGATTTTCTTTAGATAGTAATATCTAGATTGCCTATAGGTCATTCACAATACTATGGTCCATTCTAGGAGAATCAACTTTTATCTCAAGTCAACATAAGTGGTTGAATCCTGGGACAGAGGCAAAGGCCAGCAGTTAGTCATACCAGAGATCACCCCTGAGAAGCAGACGTTAACTAAACAGGTCTCTAGCAACAAATCTTTTCCACAAGCCTCAGCACCAAGAGAAAGGAGGAGAGGAGGGGAGGAGAGGAGGGGAGAAGAGTGGAGCGGGAAGGAGAGAAGAAACATAAGACAAGCCAATAAAATGTCTCCAAAAATTCACACTTGCCCAAAGCTCATTTATAGGGCATCGGAGGGAAGGAAACCAAAAGCCTCAGCTTATTAAGGCAACTGGCAAGATCACAGAAGATATTAAGTAACAAAATGCTGGACCAACTAAAATCAGCAAGTCTAAAGAAAACATTAACAAAAAGAAGAGCTAGACAAAACAACACAGAACATGTGTGATAGGACTAGAGTCCTTTAAAGGGCTCCAAATAGAAAATCAGGAGATAAAAAAAAAAAATCTATTGCAAGTATGGCAGAAGTGATCAATGTGAAGAAAGTCTCAGAACTGAAAATGCTGTTGCCAGGAGCTACTTAATAAAAGACACTTAAAAACAAGGAAAAATGATCGAATAACTCCAGAGATGATGAAAAGAAGGCTAAGAGGGGAAAAAAAACCCTATTTGCTAGGGCAGGGCAGGTAGGTCAGCAGATTAAAGCGACTGCTTAGGCAGATAAAGGGACAGGGTTTGATCCCCAGTGTGCCCTGCTGGCTCCATCCCCAAGGCATCCTAAGACAGCAATTAAGACTGAGTGCGGTGGTACACACCTGTAATCCCAAAACTTGGAAAGCTGAAAACAGGAGGATAACTACAAGTCTCCTGATCTGTGTGGTAAGACCCTGAACTAAACAAAACAAGAAAACCTGTTTATGAAAATAAAAGCTGAAAACTTTCTAAAGAAGGTAAGAAAAATTTAACAAACATATAAGTAGACCATAGACCCTCAAACAGCTATGATCAGAAAAGAACCTCTGTGATACATCAGTCAAAGGCAGATGGCCAACACAAGAGAAAACCAACAAGTCACTTATAAAGGAAAACCCATTAAAATTACAACAGAGTTTCCAATACAAACTTTAAAGATCAGGAGAGCTTGGAGTAAAACGTTGAAAACCTTAAAAGAAGATAATTTCCAACTCAAGCTGATAAATTCTGAAAATCTTTTAAAACTGATGAAAAATCGTTGGGCGTGGTGGCGCACGCCTGTAGTCCCAGAACTTGGGAGGCTGAGGCAGGAGGATCAGTGCGAGTTGGAGACCAGCCTGGGCTACAAAAGAGCTCAAGGTCAGCCTGAACTGCATAGCAAGACCCTGTCTCAAAAAGACAAAAAAGAAAAAAAAAAACTGATGAAAAAGCATTTTCACGATAAAGAGCACCTAAAGAAATTCATGATTACCAAATCAGCACTTCCACAGTTCTTGCAGTCTTAGGCATAGGTAAGGACTTTCTGAAAAGAACCTCAGCTGTAACGGAAATAGTTCTGAGAATCAACAAATGAGATCATATTCAATTAAAAAGCTTTCGTATAACAAAATCAACAGAATAGAAAAGACAATTAATCTACATAATGGGAAAAAAATTTTGCCAGTGATTCCTCAGAGGACTCAAATGGGCAAACAAAATGAACAGACACTTCTCAGAAGAAGAACACATGAAAATGGTCAGCAAAGCAACACAGACTTTACCTTCCTCCAGAAAGAATGTGCATCATCAAGAAACCAAATAATAAATGCTGGGGAGGCTGTGGGGAGAAAACAAACCTTTCTCCACTGTTGGGGGTTAAACTGATAACCACCACTAAGGAAATCAATATGGAAGACTAAAACTAGAAATTCCCTTTGATCCAACTATATCTCTTCTAGGTATCTTTCCCCAAGAGTTAAAGACATCGTATTACAGAGAGACATGCATGCCTATATTTATAGTAGAACAATTCATAACACCTAAATTTTGGAAGTGACCATCAAAAGATGAATAGATAAAGAAAAAGCTACTTATACCCTATAGAGTATCACTCTGTTATAAAGGAAGATTGACGTGAGTTACTTGTAGGAAAATATGTACATCTTCAGACCTTAATATTAAGTGAAATAAACCAGATGCACAAGCTTAAGTATCACATTGTTTCTCTTATATGAGAAACACACAGTAAAAATAAACACCAAAGTAAAAGACAGATAATAGGAAGTAGGGAGACAGATTGTTCTCAGAGGGGAAGTGGAAGGGGATCAAGAACTGGGGAGGAGATGAGGGAAGGAAGGAAGGGATAAGAGATGAAAATAAGGACTTGTGATGCGCTCTGTACATGTACCAATTCCACGCAAGGAATATAAACATTATGTACTATACATGTACACTAACAGACTAAAATTTTAAAAACTGTACGGGAAATTGATTACACACCATTACAACTTAGTTACTTACAAAGAATATTTTAAGGTATCATCCAATTCCATGATAGCAGCCTGGTTTCCACAACGGTAGCAGTAATTGGGTGCACTGAATATGGTAACCACATTCCGGTCATGACACCAATTGTATCCCTGCAGCATTAAAAATACATTTTTCATTATAAAATTATATATAATCTTATAATTATATAATTTTTAAAAATTATATAATTTTGTTATATAATTTTATAATATAAAATTATAATTTTTAAAAATTTAAAAAATTAAAAAATATTTAAATTTTAAAATTAAAAATTTTTTTTTAAAAAGAGGGTACGAATGGTTAAGACATTGCAGTTATCATTAAATAACTTTAAACATCTTTAAATAACTCAGAGTACAAGATACTGATATTGTCTAAACAATGTTAGCACAAACCTTTTCAAGGAATACAAATCAGTATTACTATATATATATTTTTTATACATATATAGTTTTTGGTTTTCCTTTTTTCCATTCTCCCATTAAAATTATGACACTGACCATAAAAAGCCAAGTATCTTTTACAGATACATAGGTACCATGTCACATTATATGGTCTCCATCTTTCACAGTGCATCCATCTGCACAGAATGCTGTTAACTACTGGGCATAGGTTTTGTTACATGGCTTGTTACTGTGCAGTTGTACTTTTTCGGGCAGGGGATCTTTTTGAGACAGCGTCTCCCTGTGCAGTTCAGGTTGGCCTTGAGCTCACTTTTGTAGCCCAGGCTGGTCTTGAACTTGCACTGATCTCGCTGCTTCAGCCTCCCAAGTGCTGGGATTATAGGTGGGAGTCACCACGCCTGACTGTACTAAGTTTTTGAGATCACAGCTATAGCATACGTTGAAATTTCTTCCACAACGATGATTCAATTTTCCCTCAAATTGTGTCAACTTTTGCTCTACATATTTTGAAACTATGATGAGTAAACACAAACTTAGAATACTTCCTTCCTAAATACCTGGGCCAGATTTCATCAATAATGACAAAATTTTGCTGGTAATGGTACCTTTTCCTTGGGTTTTATTCCGATTCATATTGATTACATTTTGGATAACTTATACCAATACTATTTTCAATTGTTTGCCTCCAAATTGTGGTGTCATCATGTTCTACATATATTCCAAATAATAGCTGAACTTTGATTTATTCAATTTGGGGAGTACTTCTATGCACAAAAAATTCAGTCATTTACTTTTTTTTGTTGTTCTGGGAATTGAACTTAGGACCTTGTGCTTGCAAAGCAGGTATTTATGATGCTGAGCTACCTCCCCAGCCCCCATTTACATTTCTTATGACCACTAATACAATTTATTTTTACCATATAAATGTGTGTTCCTTATCTTATTTCTCTTATCATATCCCTTTCTTGCTTATACTGAACAGGTAAAGTTCTTTTAAACATGAAGTAAGTTCTTACTGACTTGGAGGGATTATACTCTATTTTCATTCCTTTAGTAGTTACAAAATAGTAACACTACAGGGGAGAAATGTAATAACCCATTAATCTACCAGTACTAGGGAATGCAGATTTCATGACCCTTGATAAGATGCACTGAGGATATAACATCATTCTATGGTACGCCTGCCAAAGTGCATATTCCAAATCCTATTAAGAAAAGCATCAGTTAAATATCTCTCTCTCTCGTCTTTATTTTTTATTTATTTATTTTTTAATTTTATTTATTTATTTGCTTGTTGTGTTTGTTTATTTTGTGGCTGGCCCAGCCTGCCCTGGTGGTGGGGCTGGCGCAGCATGTGGTGCCGGGGATTGAACCGCAGTCCCTGCAGTTGCCTGAGCTTTCCTAGGCAGGCGCTTTAGACCACTGAACCATCTCGCCGGCCCTCTTTTGTCTTTTTTTAGAGAGGGTCTTGCTATGCAGTTCAGGCTGCCCTTGAGCTCACTTTGTAACACAGGCTAGTGTCAAACTTACAATAATCCTCCTGCCTCAGCATCCAGAGTGCTGGGATTACAGGAGTGCACCCATTAAATCTTAATTGAGAGCAATTTCTATTAAATAAATTACTTACAATCTTTCAAAATGTCAAAATAGCACAAAACAAAATATGAGGAGTTATTTCTTTATTAAAAGAGAGTAAATATACTCCAGTGTAGGATTATGTTCAGGGCAAAAACTGAATTTTCCTATAAAGAATATTGGTGACATTAATTAGCATATTTTGACTGAAGTGTTTAGACAGTAATATACCAATGAAGATTTCCTGACAGTGACAATATTCTCTGACTACATAAGAAAATACAATTAAATACAGGTGGAGGGGGCTGGTGAGATGGCTCAGCGGTCTAAAGCTCCTGCTTAGGAAAGCTTAGGCAACCTCAGGGACCGCGGTTCGATCCCTGGCACCACATGCTGCGCCAGCCCCACCCCCAGCGCAGGCTGAGCTGTCCATAATAAAAATAAATAAATAAAATTAAAAAAAATAAAATACAAGCGAAAATTTGGAGGTAAGGAAGTATTTGTTTACAAATGACATTCAGAAGAAAGTTGGGGGCAAGGAATCATAAAGCAAATATAGTAAGATATATTCAAGACTTTGATGATCAAGTACCTATGTCACAGAGTTAGTAGTATCATTACGCTTTTCTTCTGGAGGGTTAAGAATGTAAGTTTATAGACCAAAAAATAGAAAAAAAGAAGGGCCACAAGCCCTTCAAGGTCAGTGAGGACACAGCACATAAAAGAACTTGTGCTGTAACATCCTATAACTCAGTGGTTTCCCAAATTTTCTGTTCAAGAAGATTATGGGGCTACAGAGGAAAGAGATTGAAGATATATAGTGTGCTTAAGGAGAGTCACCCAGAGAGAACATTTTTCAGGCTTTCACAGAGAGCAAACTGGTCAAGCAATGGCCGTGACTCATTCAAATGGCTGACACTGACAAAGTTCTACAAAGCACTGTACATGGTTTCGAAGTAAATCCTGAGGGATTTGACTGACCTTATGAGATACGGAAGTTATATGTTTTGTTATATGGGTCTTGCTTTAACTTGCTCTTAACCACCCAACAGAAAAGTTTAACCATGAGGCATAAAATGTAAAGCTAGATTAGAATGCTGAGCTGTAAAAGGCTTAAATCAACAGCTTCCAACATTGCCAGTTTTGCCAATAACCCCCTGAGATTATGGAACATTGGATTATGTATACAACTACTTTCTCTTGGTTCAATGAGAAATTTTTTGTACCAACAATGATTAGAAAAATTATCACATCTACACCCTGTGCTCTGTGTAATTACTAGGAAGACAATAATATGCATTATATCAAATATTGGGAATGTACTACTGTGTTTTGAAACTGTCACATTGTTATTTCTTATTAAAAGTAGTAAAAAGACTTTGGAGGAAGAGAATTCTAGGATACTATTTTTATTTAAAAAATGAGTTAAAATTCTGCTCTGGCTAATACTTTCCCTGATACAAATTTTCTTTCTTTCACTTGGCAATGAGAAGCAATGTGTCTTATACTCCAAGTCACAAACACATAAACTATTTGAAATGAACATTCATCAGAAAAAGTACCTACCTCCATTACTAGCTGGTGGGCACGAGAAACCAGTGTGAGACCATTGGCATGGTTAAATGTTTCCGAAATATCTTGTCCAAATGTGTAGCCAGCACCACGTGGTGAAATACCCCATCCACCACGATCATCTGGGTCTGACCATAAGAGATCACACATTGGGCCCTGATCAAGACAATAAAGTATATGCCATAAATCAGTGGCAGTCATGTTGAACTTAGCTTCCTCATGAGTTATATTGCTTTCTCTTTTTTAAGCAAACTTTACCTCATGTGGAACTTCTTGTAAACGATCCAGGGCTCTTATATGATCCAGTGTATCTATGGATGGAGAGAGGCCACCATGGAGACAGAATATCTGTTTAGGAATTTAAAAAGAAAATATATTTGCTGTTTCTAATTGCTAAAAGCCAATTAAAGCTAAATAATGGTTACATATGTTGGTCCTAACAGCTGTTCTTTTCAAAGCTTATGTAGCCCACTGGCCTCAAACTCGTGGCTACTTTCCTGCCTCTGCCTCCCAAGTGTTGCTAAAATTAACACTCACATACACAGCATTCTTTCCATCTTTTTACTTTATGGTTTTACTAGATGCTTTACTGTTCATTCTCAAGTGTGTGGTGCTAGAGATTTAACCTAGGGTCTTATGAATGTCAGGCAAGTGCTCCAACAGTGAGCACCATCCCTAGTGGGGTTTTTTTTTGGGGGGGGGGGAGGGCTGAGGCAGAGTTTTCCTGTACAGTTTAAGCTGGCTGAGAACTCTCTCTGTATCCCAGGTTTGGCTCTAGCTGGCATCGATCTTACTGCCTCAGCTTAAGTAATGAGATTACAGACAGGTGGTACCATGTCCAGTTTCATAATGCAAGTTTGCTTGTTTTTTCTTTTTGGTGGTACCAGGATTGAATTCAGGGCTTTGCATTTGCCAGGCAGGCACTTATACCACTGAGCTATCTCCCCAGCCCTATAATACAAATATATATATTTATGGGACTAGGGTTTGAACTCATGACCTTGCACTTGCCAGGCAGGCACATGTGCCATGGAGCCATCTCCCTATGCCCCCTTATAATGCAAATTTGAATGAACATTTTTCTCCTGATTTTGGTGAGAAGGATTTCTAAGGAATTTCTTTAATCCATTAATGCTCCTACATATTTATCTTAATAATTTTGCTTTAAATAATCAATACAGGAATTTTTTCAGTGACCTTGGTCATATTTTATCTTTGTGTACTTGTCATATGACTTGATACTATTATAGTAGGCACACAGCTAGTCTGTTTTTTGCTTATCTGGGAATTGGAACTAAGTGAGCAGCGAAGCTCTCCATCTTTTCTCATGTTCCTGAAAGGTTTAGAGAAATTAGCCTATTAAATATTAGACCTAGTTACCCGGGTACCAATATACCAAACATTGTATCTGCTAAGTAAGCCTGTCATGTTCAAATATTCTACAGACCTATTTGTTTTGTTTACTCATTTTGGAACTATACAAACTTTTCTAGCAATAACATTTAATAAATAATAACAGGCCAATAATGATGCGTATTTGTTTTGTTCCTTATAAATATTGCAGTAATAAAGCTGAATGGCTCATTGCAGGTAACTGTATGGAGAGTACTGACAGGAGAAAAATACATAAAGCTCTATGAGTACACTATTTAAAAAAGTTCTAGGGATTCAAATGTAGGGCCTTATTAGCATTTACCTATTATTTATCTGTAATAGATAAACACAGATAAATATAACAGACACACCATCAATACTGATAAGGACACCTATCTAAAATAATTCTATTAATTTTAATACTACTTCCTAAAAATGTAAAACCTTCATCACCTTATAAATTCATGCTTCCATCTTAGCAACCATAGACAAAGTATGACATATTATTATTTCTTGTTATCCTCTAAATACTATTTTTTGGATAGTGTTGCAGTGTCCAAAATCATAGTTGGGAAAATGTAGATCATCAGAATTATACAGAGGGTCATAACCAAATTATAGTGCCCACAGAAGGCCAAGAGAGTTGTGTACTACAGCCCTGAAACCTATGGACATTTAAGACTTAGAAGAGTTTTAAATTTAAATTTACATTAGTTAACATAGAAACCTCTAGAAATTAGAACAGGAAAGTTCTGAGTCTTTTTTGTCTTTTTGTGCCAAGGCCTTGCTATGCAGTTCAAGCTGGCCTTGAACTCACTTTGTAGCCCAACTGGTCTCAAACTAGCAATGAATTCTCCTGCCCCAGCCTCCCCAGTGTTGCGACTGCAGGCATGCACCACCATTCCCAGATTGTATTTTGTTTTTCTACTTTTTCATGTTTTATTTTATGTCTGCAATACTTACTTTGGGAGGAACGAAAGACTCACTTTTTACACCCCCCCTTTTTTTGGTGGAACAAGGGATTGAACTCAGGTCCTTGTGTTTGCCAGGCAAGTGCATATTTTACTGAGCTATCTCCCCAGCCCCTTACACTCACTTTTTAGCAAAGGTTTAACGTACAATATACTGGGGCTGGGGAGATAGCTCCGTGGCACAAGCGCCTGCCTGGCAAGTGCAAGGTCATGAGTTCGAACCCTAGTCCCGCCAAAAAAAAAAAAAAAAAAAAAAAAAAAAAAAAAAAAAAAAAAAAAAAAAAAAAAAAAAAAAAAAAAAAAACCAAAAAAAAAAAAAAAAAAACCACACCAAAACATTAACGTACAATATACTGCTTCCAATCACCATGAAAATAGAAATAAAGGTATTCATGGTAACTAGCACCCTGTGTACAGTATATGTACAAATACTTTTAAATAACATTTGGCTTTATTAATATTATGTATCATGGTCTTAAGCATTTGCTTATAATATCTGTCTATAATAGAAGCATATTATAGCATATTCTTTGGCTAAAATCCCTGCTTGGAAATTTGAAAAGAGGAAGAAAAGGTCAAGATGCACACACACAGGTAATATAAATTTAGAACATAAATTGCTAACAGTAAATCTTTTCTGACATTTAGCCTTACTGCCACCAAGAGATAATCACACACATAGATACCTGTCCATCTACTAAAGCTGTAAGTGGGAGATAATCAAAGAGATCTGTAAAATATTTCCAAACATTGGCATTTCCATACTTCCGTAGACATTCATCATAAAAACCATATACTTGGGTAATTTGTCGGCTTTCATGATTTCCTCTCAGTATGGTAATGCGTTCTGGATAACGCACCTGGAAGGAAAGGAAGAGAAACCTACAGTTCAATCATATTCTCACTGTATGATGTTAAGAACACTAACTCTGACCTTTCTTTAAATGGCTCTTTGTTCTCTAATAAATTGTCATTTTTTGTTTCCTAGAGAAAAAAAAAACACCTTTCTCATTAATAAGTAGGGCCTATTGATTAACCTTTGAAATATTTTAATGGTCATCTTCAGTATGTTTATATCTTCCTTACCAGAACCTCCAGTTGATACCTACCTATATTACTATAATAAACTTACAGCTGATTCTTTGTTTTGATCTATTAAATTTCCACTAGTCTTCTAAATCTTTCAAGAACACTCTGACTTTACTGCTGAATGGATACTGGAGAGAGGTTTAAGCCTAAGATAAGTCAGTTTATAAACTAACTTCTTACTGTTACAACTATTTCCAAAGAAGACTGAGTTTTGGACTCAGCTAAACCTGAGTAAAATTTCACATGTATTAATAGTTTCCTTTTTACGCAAAAACAGAAAACCATACAGTGCAGCACACCATACGTTGATCAATTCTAATCCAAAATGGAATCTTTTTCCCTCTAGCCATACTAGAAATGGAACCCAGGGTCTTATGCACTCTACGGCTTAGCTACATCCTCTGATCTAAAACTTTTAAAAGCGGCGACATGATACCAAACGTGGAAAATTCCACACCAAGAAATTTTGTTAAATTTTTTTAACTTCGGTGGTATTTTGTTTTTTTATTACTTTTAATAAGAGATAACAATATGATAGTTTCAAAACACGTTAGTAGTACATTCGCAATAATTGACACATTGCATATTGTTGTCCTCATATTAGTTATACAGAGCACAGGGTGTAGACATAAATTTTCTAATCGATATTGGTAAGGAGAGAAAAAAAAAAAATTCTCTTTGCCCTAAGAGGAAGTAGTTGTATACATAGTCCAATGTTCCATAGTTGCAGTGGGTTAACAGTGACACTGGCAATGTTGAAGGCTGCTGATTTAAGCCTCTTACAGCTCATCATACTAATCTAGCTCTGCGTTTTATGCCCTGTAGTTAAGCTTTTCTGCTGGGTGATTGAGGGTAAGTTAAAGCACGACCTGCGTAACACCACTTTCATTTTTTGTATTTTCCAAGGTCAAATCTCCTCAGGATTCACTCTGGAACCATATACAGTGCTTAGTAGAACTGTTGTTAGTGTCAGTCATTGGGATGAGTCATGGCCATTGCTTGACCAGTTTGCTCTCTGTAAAAGCCTGAGAGAATGTTTTCTCCCTAGGTGACTTCTACCATTAAAATTACTGAACTACGAATATTAAAAATATTGTATAAAATTACCTTTAGGCTATCTATATAAGGTATATATGAAACAAATGAATTCTGTGTTTAGACTTGGGTCCCATCCCCAAGATAGTTCATGTACAAGTATATGCAAATATTCTAAAATAAAAAATCTGTGGTCCAAAGCATTTCAGGTAAGGGATACTTAAGATGGGAAAGGTGGTGTATACTTATAATCCCAGCATTTTGGAATTTGGGGCAGGACTACCAGAGTTCAAGGCCAGCCTGAACTATACAGTGAGTTCAAAGCCAGTTTGAATTACACAGCACGATCCTGTCTCAAAAAAAACAAAAGCAAAGGGAAGGTCAGTGAGATTGATTAGCAAACCAAGTGCCTGTTTAGGCAAGCAGGGACCCAGGGCTGAGCTGGACTGAGTCCGGGTGAGGTAGTGCACGCCTCTAATCCCAGCACTGGGGAGGCTGAAAACAGGAGGATCACTGTGAGTCAAAGTGTCAAGAGTCAAAGCTGTGTAGTGAGACCCTGTACCAAATTAAAAAAAAAAAAAAAAAAAAAAAGATACTCAACTTGTAGTTAGGTATGCGTTCTCCAAGAAGAAAAAACCCAACAGATGCTATAAATTAATCAAGAAGTTAGAAATCCTTTTTTTTTTGGTGGGACTGGGGTTCGAACTCATGATCTTGCACTTGCCAGGCAGGCACTTGAGCCACGGAGCTATCTCCCCAGCCCCTACAAATGCATATTTGATTTATATGTATTTGCTAAACACCCTTTATATGTATGATACTTAACTACACCTAGCTTTGGTGAAACAAAGATAATGTTGGTTCCACACAAGAGTACTATGACCTCTACTGTTTGGGGATTTATCTCATTAAGGAGAAATGTGACATAAGCAATATAAGGCAATAAGTCAGTACGTAACATACATAAGGGACATGTGAAAAGTTTCAACATAGTAATCTCTTTTTTTGGTACTGAGGACTGACGCCAGGTCTTTGTAGTGAACTTCATCTGCAGCCCTTTTTATTTTTTATTTTAACACAGTTTCAGTAAGTTGCTCACACTGAGCTCAAACTTATGATTCTCTTGCCTGTTTCCCAGTGTTGCTATTACATGTGTGCCCCATCCTGCTTGGCTTCTTTAAAGTAATTTTGTGGTAAAAGGAGTAAGGCTAAAATATGAAGTCTTCACAGAAGAAAAGAGACAGCGAGCCTGTGGAGATGGGATAAGAAAGTAATGACAGAAATCTTGTACGAAAATTAGGTAAGCAAATAAATGCAGCTTAAAAAACACTGAATAAGAAAACTGTTTGACCTGAGGCACAGAGTTTTATGTTACCAACTTCTGGTAGGTAAATTCAGACTAGACAACAGAGGACAGCAAGGAGTCTGAATGTGATTCCATAGGGAACATAGAATCACCAAAGATTTTGGAAATAGGTAATAAAAAAGTGCTAGTAAGTGTTAAGTAAGAGATTTCTTCTTACAGCATATTCAAGGTAATTTAAAAAGAACAAATCTCAAAGAGGCAGAAATACAAGCTACCAAGTTATTGCAGTAAGGTGTGA
>PVKN010018511.1:0-16804 GCA_004027915.1 Capromys pilorides
TCTTAACGTGTGTATGCACCAAATAGTAGAGCCTCAAGTTGGTGGACAGAACTGAATTGAGAAATAGTCATCTATATAGTTATAGTTAGGAATTTTAATACACTTCTTTGATTAATTGATAGAACAAGTAAATAAAACCAGCAAGGATGTAGAATAACAGTACGTATCATCAGCCAGATCTAGTTGAAATTTATAGAATGTTCCACTCAACAACAGCATAATATACTCATCAAAATAGATTATATCCCAGGTCATAAAACAAGGCCTAAAAGTATAAAAAATTAAAATCACGTGTAGTATATTTTCTGAACATAATAGGAGCAAAATACTCTAGAAATCAAAAGCAGAAAGAGCACAGGATGTCTCCAAACATTTGGAAAACCAACATCATACTTCTCATTAATCATTGAAGAAGTCTTAGAGAAGTTTTTATAAACACATTGATTGACCTAAATGTAAATAAAAATGCAGTGAGAAGGATTCATAGTACTAAGTCCTTACATAAAGATAAAATAAATGATCTGAAATGATCAAAGCTATCCTACGTCAAAAAACTAGAAAAAGAAAAACAAAAAATGCCAAAACAAGCAGAAGGACAAATAATAACTGAAGTCAGTGCAACTGACAATAGAAAAAACAGTCTTGAAGCTAGTTCTTTGAAAAAAAAGAGATTTTGACTTAAATGATAATGGATGCAGTCTGGGCTTTATGATTTTTATAAGCTCCAGAAAAGATTGCTGGAGCACCAGGGACATAATAGGTTAGCAAGTGGTACTTATACAGAAAAGACTGAGATGTTAATTCAGTAGGACCTGACAATCTGTGAGGAAGACCAACTGCATTTTCTCTGGATTGAACCCAGCATTGACATCTTTCTGTAGACTTTTGTTTGTGGAAATTTTCATTCCTTTTCTCTTACTTTTAAAAGCAGTACCGATAGGTGTGTTAACGTTCATGTGTGATTGCTACATAGCCATGTGTGTTGCTCGGACTAGGAATGAATGTGTAACAGCAACCCTCCACTTCACACACCCACACCTTCATTGATTTTGAGATTAATTTTGAAACCTCTTTCTGATTGGCTTGCCACATATCACTGGCTACCAGATTTTAGGTTGAAATGACCCAAGTCGTACTGATAGTGAATCTGGTGCACCTGGTCTTGTGACCCTAACTGTGCAGGCTTCTCAGTGCTTTGTCCACTTTCTGGTGGCTAATGAATGACTACCCTCTATTAGCATAGTATTCATAGTTCGTGTGTGGTGGATTTGTACTTGCTCAGTAAGTTTGGGGGAATGTTGCTGTATGTTTGATCTTATCTGTGAGGTTTACGTGTCTGTTAATTTTACTAAAACCTATGGAAAATATTTGCGTCACATTTAATCATTTTAATGATACTTTAAATCAGGGAGGTTTATTACAAATATATTAGGGATAATGTAGGTAAAAAAGTTTCAAGGAGGAAGCAACTCATAGGAAAAGATAAGACATAATGAAAATCAATTTTTGAAATAATTATTTCAGGAGCTAGTAAGATAGCTCAGTGGTCTAAAGCGCCTGCTTAGGCAAGCTGCAGGGACCATGGTTCAATCCCCAGCACCACATGCTACACCAGCCCCACCCCCCAGGGCAGGCTGAGCCAGGCATAATTAAAAAGAAAAAGAAAAAGAAAAAAGAGAGACAATAGATATTCCTCGCACCTGAATAGGAAGAACCAACATTATTAAAATGATCATATTCCCAAAATTGTTACACAGGTTGTCAGTTACTCTCCTGTCTGTTTCTACCTGGAGAAAGAACATGTGTTTCATAGTAAAACTATTCTTTTTTATTTGCTTTATTCTTAAGGGATCTGATCTGCAAATGACATTTTGTAGGGTTTTGTATTTTGTAGATATATATCTTCCTTCTTAAGATGCCAAGCCTATTTATTTACCTGAGTAGTTAAAGGTCTGGGAATGTAGCCAAGTAGTAGAGCACTTATGTAACATGCTTGGGACCCTGGATTAAGCCCCAGTACAGAAAACAGAAAATAAAAGAAAAAGTAAATATCTGAGTAGTTCAAATTTTCAATGTATGTCTATACATTTTAAAATGTACTGCTAAATTTTAAAAAGTTGATAGAACTGGGCCTTTTTCCCTTTAAAGGTATGATGCAGATTTTAATTCAGAAAGAGCTAGGACCATTAAAGTCTGTCAAGATAACACAACAGACTAGGCCACCCATGCTAAAATCTTCTAATGAGATCTTTATTAGCCAAACAATAGACTGAAAGATTGGGGAAGTGTATGTATTAAGAGAGCAATAATTCAGAGTTATGCTTCCAAGTTGCAGTATTCTTTTTAAAAAGAAAAGTGCCTTGTTTAATCAAGAATTTGACAGACTAGCTTGTGAATTAAACCTAGTTTGTCACTGTTCTGGTATGGCCTAAGAATTACTCAGTTTTACTTATTCAATCTTCAAGTAGATTTAATGTTTCTGTTTTAATATTTAGATCTTGCATCTAGTTTTAATCTTTGACATGTGGAATCTCAGTTTTTCCAGCACAAGTTATTAAAGAGGCTACCTTTCTTTGAGTGAGTTTATTTTCTTCTAGGCACATTTGTCAAAGAAAAGGTGGCCGAATATGTCTGCAGATCATTCTGTACTTTCTAATCTGTTCCATTCATCTTCAGGGTCTTTTTCCCCAATACCATGCTGTTTTTATCACTGTAGCTTTATAGTAGAATCAAGTCAGGGATTTTGATGACCCCTGCTTTGCCTTTTTGCCCAGAATTGCCTTGGCTATTTTAGGCCTTTTCTGATTCCAAATGAATTTTAGGATTGTTTTCCGAAATTCTTGTGAGATATGCTGTTGGAATTTTGGTTGAGATTACATTAAAACAGTTTGTATAATAGTTTTGGAAGTAGAGCCATTTTAACTATATCGGTTCTTCCTACCCAAGAACAAGGGCTATCTTTTCATTTCTGATAACCTCTTTGATTTCCTTTTTGAAAATACTGTAGTTTTCCTTGTAAAAGTCTTTTACTTTCATTATTAGAAAATGAGGCATTCATTTTTTCGGATGCTCTTGTGAAAGGTGTTGTTTCCCTAATTTCTAGTTCAGTGAGTTTGTTTTTTTTATGTATAGGAAAGCTATTTATGAGTGTTGACTTTGTATCCAGCTGTACTGCTGAATTCAGTTATTAAATTAAGAAGTCATCTGGTGAAGTTTTTGGGGCCTTCTATCTAGAACATGATTTCATCTAAAAATAATTTAACTTCTTCCTTTCCTAGCATTATTTCTTTTATTTCTTTCTCTCATCTAATTGCTGTGCCTAAAGTTTCCAGAACTATTTTGAATAAAAGTGGTGACAGTGGACATCCTTGTTTTCTTCCTCATTTTTTTATAATCTTTTATTTTGAAGAATAAAAACAAGAAAAGCAAAGACAAATAGGGTGACATACAACAATATGCATGTTGCAGATTTTCAAATCAAGAATATCTGACCAACAGTGACCCTCTTGGTCATGGTATATAGTCTTGATGATTTGCTGCATTGTACTTGCCAATATCTTATTGAATGCTTTTTAATTCTGTGTTGATTAGGGAGATTGGCCTACGTTCTTTTTTCTTAGTTGGGTCCTTTTCTGGTTTTGGTATCAGAGTAATGCTTGCTTCCAGGAATGAATTTGGAAGTGTTGCTTCCCTTTTAATTTCATTAAAGTGTTTGTGAAGTAATGTTATTAGGTCTTCTCTATATATCTTGTACAATTCAGCAGTGAAAATGTCAGGGCCTGGCTTTGCTTTGTTGGTAGGTTTTTAATTCCATCTTCAGTTTCATTGATTGATGCTGGTTTACTTAGTATTTTTGAAATGCTGTTTTGAAGAGTTAGATTTCCTAGTACGGTTATGGTGGTGCACACCTGTAATCCCAGCACTGGGGAGGCTGAAATAGCAGGATCACTACAAGTCTGAGCTGCATGGTGAGACTCCATATCAGATACATAAAATGAAAAAAAAAAAAGAGACTTCAGGACTAATCTGATCACGGGGAACTATTGAGTCATATGATGTGTCTTGTTTTATTTAAGCAAGGTTTGAAATTCTGTGATTAAGATGGTTTTAGACAGATACATTGGGCTGAGAAGCAATAAAATAAATGTATATGATTTTTAAAAATTTTTATCTACTCCATAGTTTATACCATTAATCTCTGCACTGTTGTGTCGTGGTAGAAATGAAAAATATGCAAGGTAAACAGATTTGCAAGGAAGAATTTTGTTTCTGTGACATTCAAACAGTAATTGAACTATTTTATAGAAAAGTGAATTTGGAATTAAAACACAGACACTAATTCTGACATTAGTATTTTTTTTACCCCAAAGCACATTTATAATACTCAGGTCTTCTGTTTAGTAGGTTGGAAAGTTCTTTGCCCATATGGACAGAATTGACCCTTAAGGATAAAAAAGTGCTGATCTAGTATGACCAGCAGCCTAGCTTAAATGTCTGTCTCTGATAAGGCTGTGAAGGATACTTTCCAGGAAGCCTAAAGGAGCTGGACTTTCAGATGTTGCTTTTCTTAAGGATTACTTCCAAATACCAATCATGGATTTATTCTCCCTGATTTTATCTCAGGCCTTCTTGAACCTGTTTACATTTTCATTCTATTCCTCTTTGTAACCTGTTAAGTTCTCTTAAGTTCCCAGCTGTTGCTGAAAAGTCTTGTTTTCCTTTTGATAAAATTGTCTTGAGGTTTAGAGCAGTGCCCTTTTGTTACGTAAGTCTATGGTTGGGTGAATAAATGTAAGTAAATTATTTCTGCAGTCTTCATGCTTATCCATTTGTTTCAACCCCTTAAAGTAAGTTTGCTTGTCTTTACTACTATTGACATTTGGGACCAGATAAACCTATGTTTATAAGGATCTGTTTTGTACCTTGTAGGGTGTTTAGCAATATCCCACCTTATCTCTACCCACTACATGCCAGCAGCCCCAATTACTGTGACAGTAATGCCCCCTGGGCAAAGGTGAAATTGCCTTTCATTGAGAACCACTGCTTAGATCCTTGGCTTTTTCAAAGTCTAAAGTTTGTGGTGTTTGGACTATATGATATGGTGACTTCTTTGTCTAATTAATTATACACTGTTTCTTGTGCAGTAGTAGTGTTTGAACCCAGGCCTCACTTATGCTGACCAAGTGTTTTACAATTGAGTTACATCCATACCATCATCATCATCATTATCATCATTTGGGAATTTTTTGAGGCAGGGTCTCACTATTCAGTTCAGGCTGCCTTGAACTCACTTATGTAGCCCAGGCTGGTCTGGAACTCATAGTGATCCTCCTGCCTCAGTCTCCTGAGTACTGTGATTACAGGAGTATACCACTATAGCTGACTCCCTTTTTATTTTTTGAGATAGGTTCTCAGTAAATTGTCTATGTTTGCCTCAAACTTGCAATCGTTCTGCCTCACCTTTTTTTGGTATTTTAGGGAAGGTTCTACACGATGTTCAGGGTCTCACTACTAGATCAGACTCATGAGTGATCCGCCTGTTTACAGCCTCCCAAGAACTGGGATTACAGGCTCGTGCCACCACGACCACTCTCAATTGTTTTCTCAGTGTGCCCTGGGGGCTGGGCCCACACAGCAGGCCTTTGCACCTACTTGCAGGTGCTTGCAGGTGCTTTAATCCGCTGAGCTATTTGACGAGCCCCTGACTCACCTTCCTGAGGAGCTGGAATTATATCACTTTGCTGACATTTCCTAGAATACTTTTTACAGCTCTCATTATTATTCATCTTGGATGACATTGACAAACACTTTTATTTTCAGTGTTTCAGATCAGTTACATTATTAGGGAACGGCATAGGACCGATACCTTGAAATCTTAAGTATTCATTTACAGTTGTAAATATACATTCACTGTAAAAATGTGGAAAATGGGAAAATTAGGAAGAATATTTTTTATCACTCAGAAATCTGTTATTTCAATACAACTTTTAGTAAGTTGGTTATGACTCTTAACTTATTTTCTGTTATTTATTTCATAGATATAATTTCTGTATTCAATCAATTTTATAATAATTTTCCCACTTCACATTTTAGCATAAATGTTTCCCTATGTACAATGTTTAAATGGCTAGGTAAAATAATATTAACATACTTTATTCTTTTTTTCAATTTATATTATTAGTACATATTTACAGTACATAATGATTATATTCCTTGTGGGGAGTTGGTACATGTACACAACATGTCTTATTTTTTTTTATTCCCATCCCTCTCTTCATCTCTTGGTCTCCTTCCCACTTACAAAACATCTGTGTTCCTATTTCCTATTATTTCTCTTAGTTTGTTCTTTATATTTTCTCAAGAGAAACCAGATAATGTTAATGCTATATATCTAATTAATTCACGTAAGATTGTGATCTCAAGGCACATCCATTTTCCTACATAGATCATGTCCTTAGATAGTTCTCTGTTGTGTTTAAATACCACATTTTCTTTATCCATTCATCTGTTCATGAACATATAGAGCACAAAAATTTAACTATTATAAATTGTGCTTCTATAAACATGAATATGCATGTGTCATTGTAATATAATGTTTCAACACTTTCAGGATGATTGATGGAAGAATAGCTAAGTCCAATAGAATTCCTGTTTTTTGTTTTCTGAGGAATCACCAGACATTTCTCTAAAGGTTGTACTAGTATACATTCCTGCTAACAATGTACAAGCGTTCCTTCACTTCCCCTCAGCCACACCAGCATTTATTATTTGATTTGTTGAGGATAGCTTTTTCTTATGCAGTAAAGTAGCATCTAATGTAGATGATGAACATTTTTTCATGTATTTATTGGGCATTTGTAAAACTATTGAAGTGTATATTTCAGTGGGTCTTTTTTTATTCTTATTTTTGGTAGGTCTAATTTATTTTGAGTTCTTCATATATTCTATATATTAGTCCTCTGTCCAAAGAAAACCAGGTAGAAGTTTTTCTCATTATGTATGTTGTCTTTTTAACTGTGTTGATTGTTTCCTTTGGTGTGCAAAAGCTTTTTAATTTGGCATGATGTTGTTCATTCTTTTTCTTTTTTAATTTTTAAAAAAATGTTTATTTATTTGGTACAGGGTCTCACTGCACAGCTCAGACTCCTAGTGATCCTCCTGTCTCAGCCTCCCCAGTGCTGGGATTATGGCTGTGTTCCACCATGCCCAGTTTCAGTTGCTGGCTCTCTGCAGAGCTGGCTCAGTATGCAGTACCCAGGATTGAACCCGGGTCTTTGTGCTTGCCAGGCAGGTGCTTAGACCGCCAAGCTATCTCGCTAGCCATTTGTTAATTCTTGATGTTGTTTCTTATGCAGTTGGGGATGTGTTCATTAACTCTTCTTTTATTTCTGTATTCAAGACTTTTACTATTTTCTAACAGATTGTTTCTATTTCAACATTTAAATCTTTGATCTGTTTTGATTTTAGTTTAGCACATGGTGAGAGGCACAAGTTTAGATTCAGTCTTCTGCATGTGGATAGCTAGTTTTCCCAGCACTGTTTATTTTTTAAAGAGAATAGAAAAATAATAGGTAAGACAATAGAAATGATACACAATTGAAAATAAAAACATGATACCTACTCAATAACAGTTGTTATATTGCACATTGGTGCTTTCAGTGTAGGTCCTTATATTACCAAATACGTAACATTGGTCAAAGTAAAATTTCAAGCATTAACTACTACCTTCAAAAAACCAGTAGATATTAGTAGTACAATAATACCAGAGATCAAAGAGAATTTCAGAAAATGGAAAGGTACTCCTTGCTGATGGATAGGAAAAACTAACATTGTGAAAATGGCTATACTCCCACAATTGTTATACAGATTTAATTAAATCCCAATCAAAGTACTATGAGCATACCTGAAATCCTCTTTGATCTTTTTTCACATTACTGTAATTTTCACTACATAAGTTTTTATTTCCTTTGTTAATTAGCTCCTAAATATTCCATTATTTGGATGCTATTGTGGTGTTTTTCTAAATTTTCCCTCATTGAGTTTTTTTGTTTGTGTATAGGAACGCCGTTTATTTTTGAGTGTTGACTTTGTATCCTGCTATGACACTGAATTTGTTTATTCTAGGAGTCTCTTCGTGGAGTTTTTTGGGGTTTCCATGTACAGTATCATGTCATCTGTGAATAATGAGAATTTAAATTCCTCCTTTCCAATTCTTACTCCTTTTATTTCTCTTGTCTAATTGCTCTGGTTAATGTTCCCAGAACTATATTGAATAGAAGTGGTGATAGAGGACATCTTTGTCTTGTTCTTGATTTCAAAGTGAAGGCTTTAGGGCCAGCCTGCTGGCTGAGCAGACTAAAGCATCTGATTAGACAGAGCATAACAGCTGGGGTTTGATCCCGGCCTGCCATGCTGGTCCCACCCTCGAGGTGCACTGAGACAGCAATGAGCCTGGGCTCATGCCTATAATCCCAGCATTTGGAAGGTGGAAGACAGGAGAATCACTCCGAGTCCGATCTACGTAGTGAGACCCTGTAGACCCTGCCCTAAATACAGAAAAATTAAAAGTGAAGGCTTTCAGTTTTTGTCCACTTAGAATGATGTAGACTGGTGCTTTGTCATAAATGGCTTTCATCAGATTGAGGCAGAGGCCCTCTATTCCAATTTCTGTAGGACTTTGAACATGAATGAGTGTTGGACTTTGTCAAAAGCCTTTTCTGCATCAATTGAGACGATAATGTGATTTTTGGATTTGGCTCTGTTGATATAGTGTACTACATTAGTAGATTTACATATATTAAACCATCCCTGCATTCCTGGGATGAATCCCACCTGATCATGGTATATAATGTTCCTGATGATTTGCTGTGTTCTATTTGCTAGTATTTTACTATGTTCACATCTATATTTATTAGGGAGTTTGGCTTATAGTTTTCTTTTTTGGTTGAATCTTTCTCTGGTTTTGATATGTGTGATATTTGGCTCCAGAAATGAGTTGGAAAAAAATACTTCCTTTTCAATTTCACTGAAGAGTTTGAGAAGTATTGGTATTAAATCTCTTAATTTCTTGTAGAATTCAGCTATGAATCTATCAAGGCCTAGGCTTTTCTTTTTTAAGTTTTTATTACATTTTTAGTTTTATTTTCTGGTATTTGGTTATTCAGAATTTTGAATCTCTTTTTATTCAGTTTTGGTAATTCACACATCTAGGAATCTGCCGTTTATTCTGTGTTTTCTATCCTGTGAGACTAAAGATTTTGGAAGTAGGTATTGCTGACCTGAGTATCCACAGGATCTGTACTAATTTCACCCTTTTCATTCCTTATTGCAGAATTTGAGTTTATTCTTTCCCTTTTTCAATTTGTTTGTATTTTCTTTATCTCACTGCATTGATTTCTAGTCTGATCTTTATAATTTCCTTCCTAGAAATTCGACTTGGGTTTGACTTGCTCTTCTTTTTGTAGAAGCTGGAATTGCAGCATTAGGGTATTTATTTGTTCCCATTCTGTTTTTTTAATAAAAGAGTGCACCACTGTAAATTTCCCTCTGAGAACTGCTTTCATTGCATTCCACAAATTCCGTAAAGTTGTGTTTGAATTTTCTTTGGATTGTAGATATTGTTTAATTTCTTCTTTAATTTCATCTGTGACCCATTAGTTGTTCAAGAGGGTGTTACTTAATTTTCATGTGTTCTTGGGTTTTTTTCAGTTTCTTTTTGTTTTGTCTTCAGTTTCTTTTGTTATTAATTTCTGGTTTCATTGCACTATGGTCAGAAAATATGGGATAATTTCAGTTCCCTTGCGTTTACTAAAGCATGTTGTATGGACTAGTATGTGGTCCATTTTAGACAGCATCCCATGTGCAGCTGAAAAGACTGTATATTCAGATGTTCTTGGGTGGAACACTCTGTAAATGTATACTAAGTCCATTTGATTTGGTTTTATTCTGCAACCTCTTTGCTAATCTTTTGCCTAGTTGATCTTTCTCTTTGACAATGAGGTATTAAGGTCTCCTGTTAAAATTGTGTTGTTGGTTGGCTTTTTCATGTCCTTCAAAATTTGTCTACCATAGTTGGGTGCTCCCATATTTCCTGCATGCATACTTATGATTCTTATCTCTTCCTCTTGAAGTTTTTCCCTAACAAGTATATAGTGACCTTCTTAATCTCTTTTAATAATTCTTCATTTAAAGCTCACATTGTCTGCCAAAAGAATAGCTAGCCCTGTTTTTTCTGAGTTCCTGGCACATGGAGTATTGTTTTCCATCCTTTGACGTTTAGCCTGTGAATTTCCTTTTGAGTTAAGTGTGTTTCTTGTATACAGTATAGTACTAGATTTTGTTTCTTGATCCATTCTGCCAGTACATTTCTTTTTATTGGTAATTGAGGCCATTTACATTGGTGCTTATAACTGATATACATTGGCTTATCTTTGACATGTTGTTTTCCTGCTACTGCTTCCCTACTGTACCACTGTGTTTAATTGCTTGCCCTGTTTGGTGGTTCGTTTCTGTGGTTCTTGAAGTTGTGGTCATTTTTATCTCTTTCTAGAATACCTTTCAGTATTCTTTGTAGGGTTGGTGGCTATGACTTTGTCCTACAAGTATCTTTCTTTGCTATTAATTTTGAAAGATAGCTTTTCAGAGTACATCAGTCTAGGTAGGAAGTTGTTTTCTTTTAGGATTTGAAGTACTTCACTCAATGTACAGCACATGTAGGTCTTTTGTCAGTTTCAGCCATCTGAATGAGTCATGGCTATTGCTTGCTCTCTGAATGCCTGAGAGAATATTTTCTCTCTAGGTGACTGTGCTTAGGCACACTATACATCATCAATCCCTTTCCTCTGTGGTCCCATAGTCTCCTTGAACAGAAAATTTGGGACACCACTGAGTTATAGGATGTTACAGTACAGGTTCTCTTATGTCCTGAGTCTTCACTGACCTTGAAAGGCTAGGGCCAAAATATTGGCTATTCTTGTAGCCCTTCATGGTTCCAGTGTAAATCCTAAGGGGATTTGACTGACCCTGTCAGATAGAAAAGTTACATTTTTTGTTATATAGGACTTGCTTTAATTTGGCCTTAACCACCCAGCAAAAAAGTTTAACCACAAGGTATAAAAAGTAAAGCCAGATTAGTATGCTAAGCTGTAAAAGCTCAAGTCAAGAGCTTCTAACATTGCCAGTTCTGCTGATAACCCTGCTATTATGGAATATTGGACTATACATACAACTACTTTCTCTTAGTTCAATGAGAAGAAATATTTGTACCAATGTTTAGAATATTTCTGTCTGCATCTTGTACTCTGAACAACTACTATGAAGATAACAGTATGCATTGTATTGATAATTGTGGCTTTCCTACTGATGTGTTTTGAAACTATCTCATCACTATTTCTTTCTTATTGAAATTAATAAAATTAAAAAAAAATAAAAAGAAATACTTGAATCTCTTCTTGATCATTTGTGTTGAGAAATCTGCTGTGATTTGATGAGCTTTCCTTTAAAAGTTACCTGTTTCTTTTCTCTAACAGCTTTTAGTGTGTTTTTCTTGTGCTGAATTTCTGGGATATTCCTTATATGTGTGGGTGTAGATTTATTTTGGTTAATAGTATTTGGAGTTCTATATGCTTCACTTTTCTGTATGACAGATTCTTTCCCCATGCTTGGGAAGTTTTCTGCTATTCTGCAAATTTTCTTTTATGTCATTTGCATTGACTCCTTCTAGTTTTTCAACCTTATGTTGTTCATCTTTGCATCATCTTGTAGCTGTTTAAGTTATTATTTCCTAATTCCATGTTATTTTTAAGGATTCTTTGCTTTCCTGATCGCTAGTTGCAACAAAATACCTTCAAGTTCTGAAAGTCTATCTTCAGTTTCGTTCAAAAGGTTTTGTCAGCTTTTAATGCAATTTTTAATTTCCTGGTATCTCTGAATTTGTTTTATGCACTCTATTTCTTTCCTGTGTTATTCACTCAAGGTTTCTACCATTTTTCTAGGCTCCTCTATTTTTTTTTTATCAATGTCTTAAGATATGCTCAGAATTCTTTCATTATAGTTATAATTTCTTTTTTTTACCTGAGAGATTATTTCTGATCTGATTTCTTTGCCCATCTGGAGTTCTTTACTTCATTTGCAATCATTTCATAGATTTTAGATGTGTGATTTCAAATTTCTTCATTGCTAATGTCTCCTGGAATTCTTCTGGATGGGTTGGAGGCCATAAGATTGTGTTTTCTTCCTTTGTCTTATTATTTCCTAATTCAGAAAGAACTACTTTGATTTCTGTGATAATCCTTGTGAATTTCTGATAGCAGATAGCTATATCACTACTATCAGTGCCATTGTAGAAAAACTCCCAGGGATATCTTCTGCATTTCAGAGATTCTTCGTTTGTTTCTGTCTGAAGGTCCTACCTTCCCAATTAATTGAGAGTAGCATGTTGGTTTCTGTTTGGCACCTGTTCTCTGTCTTTTGGTGTAAGGCTTTGTTGAGGCTATTATTACCCCTGTTCTTCCAAATGCTGTTACCCAAGGAAGAATAAGTGATTGAAACAAATATATCCTAGCTAAAGTAGTAGTACAATTAACAATAATAACAACATTCAGCAAAATTTAGAAAAATGACAAACTTTGGTAGCTGTTGGTTTTGTACTTTAGACCATAGGAGCAAGGTCTACAGTTATATAACAGGACAAATCATAAATTGGGAGTTTGTTTACAAAATATTTCCTATTGTTAGAGAGGATTTAGTCTGTGTTCTTATTACCAGGCCAATTGCCAGGTTCTAAGTGCTTCACTTCATGTAGGGTTATGGGAGCCTGGCACCTGGATTTCTCTAGTCAAGCTAGTTACCCAGACTTCCAGACACCTCTGTGCAGATCCCCTCAGGAGAATGGGCTAAGTACTTGGATTCCTCTAGTTAAGCTAGTTACCCTCCCAGTGCTGTTTATTAACGAGGTGTTTTTTCCTCCAGTGTGTGTTTTAATTATTCCTCTTTTATGTGATGGCTAGGTTTCACTTTTTCCTAATAGAACTTTAATAGACGTTATTATTCATAGGTAATTTGCTATGTTTTAAATTATTTTCAAGTAAGTGGAACTCCTGGACCAAAGGGTGTGAAATGTTTAAAGTAAAGCCTTATATTATTTTTCTAGCTGCTGCATGGGCTCCAAAACAATAGTGAGTAGGAACTTCTTACATTGATCGTGCCTTTCTGGAGTATCATGTGAATGTATAGTAGGAACTAAAGGGCTGTGTTTGAGTCAATCACTTTTTCTTTTCCTAGCCTGCATTTGCATCTATGAAAATATTAATAGGGAGTCAGGTAGCCATCAGATTATAAGCTTAAAGTTTCTTTCTGAAATAATCCCATTTAAGTTGATTCTCAGACTCCTTTAAAAGGATGTTTCATCACAGAAAAACATTTACTCTAGACATTTGTAGCTTGAGCTTTTTTTTATCAGTGAGTGTTTTTTTTGTTTGTTTGTTTGTTTTTTTTTTAAGTGGGACCAGGGTTCAAACTCATGAACTTGAAACTTTTCAGGCAGGCACTTGTGCCACGGAGCTATCTCTCCAACCCCAGTTTGAGCTTTTTTTTGCAGTGCTAGGGAGATGGAACTCGGGCTTTTGAACATCCTAGGCAAGTGCTCTGCCACTGAGCTACAGTTGCAGCTCCAGACATTTATGTTTTGTCTGCCTTACAATCACTATCAGAATAAATCACCATACTGTTAATCATTATGATTAAGATTATAATATGAATAAGATCTGAAAACTGCTGTAAAATTACTGTTTTCCAAAGATGCAAGGTGTGAGGACTTGTGCACATTTTTACCAAAAAAGAAGAATGTTCATTATGGGAGGTGAGAAGAAAAAGTATGCCTTCATGAAGCCTATACCCTAGGCCTAGGATATATTGGGACATACCACATTGAGGTACTATAAAATTGCGCTTCACGTATTTATGGTGTTGCTTAACAGCATTTTATTCTGACATAATTTTTCATGGTATAAATAAAGAATGTTTTCTGTGTTCTTTAATGATTTATGTTCCTCTTTATCCTAAGCAGTTACTTTGATGATCAAAGTGTGAGGTCTGTTTCCCTTTCAGTTCTTAAATGGACATTTATGACAGGATATCACAGAAACAATTCTTTTCTATGGCAACATATGCTTTTTAGATGTCATGGAGCATCATGCTCAGACCCTGGCTGTTGTAGCTTTGAAATCTATCTGTTTCACTAGAAAGCACAAGTTCTTCTATGGGGTGTTGCATTTATTTCTCACATTTTTTGACATAAAAAAATTACATAGTTAACACATACAACTTACTGAGTTTTGGAGATAAGTATACACCTGAGAAACCATCAGAATATGTCTCCATCACCTCCAAAAGTTTCATCTTGTTCTCTTATTTTTTTGCAATAAGAACACTTAACATGAAAGACTTTCACATTTTTTGTGTGTACAACTGGGGATTGAACCCAGGGTCTTCACAATGAACTACATCCCCAGCCCACTTTTTTTATCATTTACTTTGAGATAGAGTCTCATTAAGTCGCCAAATTGTTTAATCCAACCTCAAACTTGTGGTCCTCCTGTCTTAGTCTGCCAGAGCGCTGGAATTTGTGTAGGCCACCAGGCCAAGCTAGGACCTACCCTTTTAACAAAATTTTAAATATACAATATAATACTGTTAATTATAAATACTGTGCTGTACAGTAGATCTCTGTGACTTGGTCATCTTACACATTTTTAAGTACCACTTTATATAAATTCACATGTTTTCTTAAGCTCAGGTGCCTAGATACAGTCCTCGAGTCAGTATTCAAATGTATGTAATTTATTCAGTGGTACTCTCAGGAGAAACCTGTGAGGGAAAGAGGACAATGGGCCAGAGAAGAGGAAGGGAACCCAGTAAGGACATATGTAGTATTAGAAACATCAAGCCTAGGGGTCTGGGTAGAGTAAAATGGCTGTTGGTTGGCTTTAGGAGGGAAATTGGGAGAGTACAATCCCTAGTTGTTATGGAGAGAGGCAGCTGCAAGCTAGTAGCAGTCAATAGGCAGTAACTAGGATTCAGGTCCTCTAGCTAGATAAAGTAGATCCAAATAAGGCACTAGAATGTCTATTATTCTTTCATGTTTGTTTTTTGCTGAATTCTTACCCCCAGAGTTGGGGGTAAGAGATGATTGTGGCATGTGACAACAGTCTCTACTTTAAAGATGCTCATGACCTAGTAGCATAGCTGACTAAAGAATATTTATAGTATAAAGTATCTTTTGCAAATGCATTCTGCTATTGTTATTCCAGCCTGCCGTTGGCCTTATGGTTAACTTGAAATATACATTGCCTACTTACCTGCCAGCCCACCCTCTGCTCTAAGAATGTGGCTTTAATGTTTCTGAGCCACAATTTCTCATCTGTAAAATGGCTCCTGGTGGTATATGCAGGATTGTTTTTGTAATTAGATACAATGAATAAAAGATAGAGCTAAAGATTCACCATCTGCTGATACTTGGAGTCCTTTATCATTTTCCCACAGTAATTAAAACAGTAGTGATGTTATATATATGGACCGAGAGATGAATGGACTTTAGCAGCCAGATCTAGAAATAAGTTTGCTTTGTTTTCTTTCCTGGAAATCATTGACAGCTCAGTTTCTTGTTTCCCAGGACTGATGTTACTGGTTGGTATTAGATAATCTGTTTCCCAGATTTTTTATTGATAATGATGACTTTCATTGTCATCTGTCATAAACATGGTTGTTACAGATAATGGTCCACAGAACATTAGCTCTGGTGATGTCAGTGCTCAGTGCTTGCCTAGCTTACATCAGGTTCAGTCCCCAATACAAAAAAAAGCAGATTTTTCAGGATATTAAAAATCATGTCGTGGGGCCGGCGAGATGGTTCAGTGGTCTAAAGCGCCTGCTTAGGAAAGCTCAGGCAACTGCAGGGACTGCGGTTCGATCCCTGGCACCACATGCTACGCCAGCCCCACCACCAGGGCAGGCTGAGCCAGCCACGAAATAAATAAAATAAACAAACAAACACAACAAGCAAACAAATAAATAAAATTAAAAAAAAAAAACAAAAGAAAACAAAAAATAAAAAATCATGTCGTGAACAGTTTAGTAACTGTTTCACTTAACATGGTATTATAGAACGTGGAGAAACTATTAATAGTTCATAAGTTTATCTGACATTTATAAGACCAAAGTTTCAGAAAAAAGTAGTATATCCATTTTTACAAGTGTTAGGTCTCCTGGAATTCCCAGGGGCATGAGGAAGGAGGGTCCGTGTTCATTTGGCTTTCTTCACTGAAAGTTTTAGAGAGTAATAATATTTTTCTACGACATTTATTACCTTTGATTCAATCACAAATCATCCATTTGGAGGCTGTGTTCCATAAATAAAAATTTTTTTTCTGTTGCTACTGTGATGCTTCTTGATACTACCTAAATAGTTCTCATTGGTACAAAAAGTTTTAATCATTTTTAGCTCATTAAGGTATAATTTACATACCAAAAGTTCATCTATTTAAAGTGTACAATTCAGTTAAGTTTATTATATTTATAGATTTGTCCAACCATCACCATTATCCATTACCCTCAAAAGAAGCCGGGGGCCAGCTGTGGTGGTACATGCTTATAGTTCTACCACTCAGAAGGTTGGGGCAGGAAGATTGCAAGTTCAAGACCAACCTGAACTATATAGCAAGATCCAAACAGTAAACAGCCTTGTGTATTTGCAGTCAGTCTATATTCTGACCCATCCCCAGTTGTGGGAAACACAATCTACTTCCTG
>PVKN010018512.1:0-16803 GCA_004027915.1 Capromys pilorides
GATAAGGAAAAGAACAAAAAAAAAAGGTAAAATATAAATATTTAGATATATATGCAAGATAGTTTGGACAATTGTACTGCTGATTTCTGCTGATCCTTTGAAAGCAGATAATGCTTTTTTTTTCTTTTTATTCTTCTTATTTTTTCTCTTTTGGATTTCTTATAAATTTTGCTATTATTTTGTTTTGTTTTTTCTTCAAACCAATCTTGCACATTTATATCTAGTAACCTAAACAACTAATTTGAAGATAACATCATGCAATACAACAACCTTTGAATTCCTATAATGTTATTTAGTGAAATTTTGTATCACTTCTAATGGTGTGTTTTTCTATTGCCATATTGTATTCTTTAAAAAAAAACATGAAAGGGTCTGGCCTACTGTAGAATGCAAGAAATCCAGCCTGGATAGTTGCCGACATAATGGCAGAGACCCAGAAGGGGTGTGGATGGGCCTTCTCGACCAAGTAGAAGCAACGGATATTTGATTATTTCTAAGAAAAATGTGACTCTTTTGCTAACAGTTATTTATTATGACCCTCTAACTTCTACGTGAAGCGCTGCTGATTCATACACCCACAGACTAGAGTATCAATAAATGGGATTGTTGATAAAACCCCGGCTACTCTTCACAAACTATCTTCTCATCTTTCAAGATCTGGCTGAAAGGGCTGGTGAGATAGCTCAGCGGATTAAAATACCTGCTTAGGCAGACACAGGGACTGGGGTTGGATCCCAGCTGTGCCATGCTGGCTCCACCCCTGGGGCATGTTGAGAAGATCGAGACTGGCCATGGTGGCATGGGCCAGTAATCCAAGCACTTGTGAGGCTGCAAAAAGGAGAATCACTGAGTCCAATCTGTGTAGTAATAGCCTGTAGACTCTGTACTAAATACAACAACGAAAAAAGATCTAACTTAAAGGTTACTGTTGCAAGGAAGCCTTCTTTGACCCCTGAGGGGCTGCACAGCCCCTCACAGAGCCTCACTTATCAACTGCCCATGTTGCTTTTTATGTTCCATGTCTTCCGCACTAGGTTGGCCAGTCTGTCTTTTTCCCAACTACTGTCACAAGGCCCAATGTAGTGTATACCAGGTAGAAGGGGTTTGATGTACGATTTTTGAATGAACAGAAGAATGTACGTTATGCTCACTAAAATACTATAAAAATGCAGGTTGAGCCTTGAGCACGTAGGCAAAGAAACCAAAAAACATTTGACGTTAAATAATGGAAAGAACATTTTTTGAACTTTTGGCACAGAACATTTCACTGTACACCACCAAAATGAAGGATTTCGGTTTTCCATAAACTTTCAAAGCCCAGGATCACTTCCTAGATGATGTTGACTGCGACTACTTTGTTGTTTCCAAGTTTACTTTCTTCTTTTTTCATATTTCCTGTTATTTTCATTAACAACAAATACTTCAATATCATGCTAACCTGAGCTCTATTAGATCAGCTGAAAATCTTTTAAGTTCTCAAAGCATGTACATTACATATTCAAAACAGGACCTAATGTTTCAGGGCTTCATATTCTACTATAATTATATGGTTCAATGCAAGTGATTATATCTCTTCTTCAGTAACAGGCTGCAAAGTTTTGGTTTGCTGGTTCCCTCATAATTTACTGCCTAGGTATAATAGGCCAGTCTTGTGGAAAAAAAGATGATAAATGATGCTGGCTAGGATTCATAGATTTATTAAATTTCTATCAAACAGTGCAACAAAAAATCTGCTTAAGTTAGAAATGGGCTCAAATTTTTTAATCAAAATTCATGAGTCCTGATGCTTGGTTCAGTAGGCCCAAGGAAGGCTTGAATTGAAGACTGATTAAAGAAAATAAAAGGCTTATTTGAAGTAATTTTTCAATGACGGCTTTTAATTGGATGTTAAATCAAATTCTTATCTGCCTTTCTGCAGATAGCACATTATATAAAATACAGTTAGAGGCACTACCACTGTAACGGATACACTGAATAACAAGTGACTTCTCACTTTACACTGAGAGGGTAGAAGGGCTGTGCTTGTCGGCCTGTCAGAAATTATGTAAATTAATGCTTAAGTATATGAATATGAATATGATTTACAAGAGTCTTGGAGTGTTGTTGGGGAAAATACTGAGGTTTTTCTTCCCCTTCAAGGTTAACAAGTACTCAGTGACCTTTAGAGATTGCGTGCAAGTAGGAGTGCGTGAGTGCGTGCACATGTGTGTGCTTTGCCGCCGAGCTTTAACTGGGAGCTTAAATGCTCCCGAAGAGCAAATACCGGACTCATTCTCTAATGTCCCTTTCTGCCATCCATGAATGTCAGCCCATAAAAGCAATTTCATTAGCATTTGCTCATTTTCCAATATAAGCAGTTAGTGCGGTACTCATAATGGGCCCTTATCCCTCCTTTGCAGAAGATGGGTGCTGTGCCTTGTGGAGTTGGGAGGGGCTACCTTGGTTCGGGGACTCTGAGAGAAGCCCAGTTGGCAAACGGAGCATCTGAGCCCCTGTGGACGAACAAAGGTGTACATTTCTGTGAAAGTGCTTACCCTCTCAGTCCAGGGAAGGGAGGGGGAAAGAGAGGAGTAGAACAAATTCATCTTTCACAGCTGACTGAGAGGAGGGTGGTTTGCAAGTGTTAATGGAACTTTCCTAAGTGCTGAGTTAACTCCCAGGGTAGCGTTTACCGATTGAGTGAATGGAGTTTGCATAGACTAGTTTCCTCATATACATTTTTAATGGTAGATTTCTAGTAGACAGCTCATTAATTTCACGATTCTTTATTGCCAAGAATAATATCCTTTAGGCATGGGAAAAGTTTCTCCCATTTTTGTTCTAATTGTCGGAGGAACTGTAAAAGCTGTGCTTCATAGAATTCTAAAAGGGGAAACCCCAGTACATACATAGCTCAGATACAAATACATCTTTCTTAGTTTCCCTGTTACCCTAAATAGAATTGCTTCTGTATTGGCTTTCCGCATTTGAAATTACACACAATGTAGTCATTTTGCTGATCGAGAATTATTCAAACTAGTGAAATTCATACTGCCTTTCTAGATTGTCTGTTTTTATTGCATATTTTCTGTTTCATGAATCATAATTCTTTTCATTTGCTATGCATTGATCAATACTTGAGGATAGATCCTGGGAAGTAGCCCAAAGCCACATGGCTAAAAGTGGCCAACATACACTGCAACGTCACTTGGACTGACTCCACTGCTATGTGCTGCATCATAATGCAGCATGATCGTCTCTTTCAATCCCTCACAAGAATTGCGAGGTAACTGGCTTTACAGATGAGGAAACTAAGGCTCAGGGATGTTATGTAGTTCACACTATGGCAACTAAAGTGTCATATGGAAATAGAGACAAGATCTATCTATGCCTTTCCTTCACCCATGCCACTATCTCTCCTCTCCTTGCCAGAGTGTCTTCACCCTTAACAAGGAGTCAGGCTTCCGAAGCAGTGGTTCCTTCTCAGATCTCATTTTTCTCAGTTGAATTTTGGGAAGGCAGCATTTGACATCATTCAACATCTCTTTGAAGATTATTTCTCTGTCACGGCATTTCAGTGGTTCTCACACTGCCTTGTTCTGTCATTCACTATCTTTCCCTTTCAATTTCCAGCATGAAAACATCTTTTCAGCATTTTCATCTTGAGTGTTCTTAGATAGCAAGTGTATTCACTTCCCAAGCACCAGTCTGTGAAGCAGCCATTTCTACCCATTCATCTCTCCCAGACTTCCATCTTACCTTTCTAGCTATCTTCTGATTTTCCAGAATTAGATGTAAATATGTGCTCTACAAAGCACTTGGTGAGCAACCTCAGGAAAGCCAATGAACCTGACCCAGCCTCTGTTTTCTCATTTGTTACCTAACAGTAAACATAGCTCATTACAGGGCAGTTACAAGGATGTAAAATGAGAGCATAGGCAGAAAACAGCACAGTGACTAGCAGGTAATAAGCAAGCAGCAAGTGGTAGCTGTTATCATCATTAGCAGTTACTCTTTAGGTGAAATGGCACAAGCTGCTTTTTATTGTCATTCTTATTGGCCATATCTTGTCTTCCCGACAGGCCATGAACAGGTTGAAGCTATAGATAGCCATATATCAATCTGCCTTGATAAAAAGACAGACCTTTGACCTCTCATCTGATGATGGGCCCTTTGTTTTTATTCTGTGAGCTGACCGTCATAATTTATGCTTATTTCTAAATTCTCCAGAATTTGACAACCTTTAAAAATAACATAAAGACCCATTCATAGCACAGAAGTGATAATTCTGTGCTAACAGCATTGCCTAATAGTTCAAAGAAAGAGCCAGGGTCTCTATAGAATTGCCCATCTTATGACACTTTTTGTGGGGTTACTGACTTGGTCTGTACATGTTTGTAACTGACTCATGACCCCACATGTGGACTACTGCAAAGAGGAAAATGCAATAAAACCTTATGTAGTTCCTGAGCTTCATTCGGACTTATGTAAGGGGTGCATCGTAACTTCTGTGCTATAATAGTGTTTCCCAAATGCACGAGTTGGCTCTGTGATTAAGGGTGTGGTACCTCAGAATAGTCAATGATTGCCAGCTCTATAAAGCAGTTATACATGATTATGTAAGGTCCCAGGGACTGCAGCAAAGAACATGAGGCTGGACTGACTTTTCTGCAGGGAACAGCTGCTGAGATATCTGCCCTTGGTGTTACACATGTCAGTGATTACACAGGGTAACTCTGGGTACAGAGTTCAGTTTGTCTTGGGTGGCCCAATACCAGGTGGTACAATTTTGACTGCCCTCACACTTATCATGTTGCTTGCATTCTGCCTCTTTAGTCTAGCTGTCTGCTTTCCCCAATGTGATCTTTGTCATCCTTTGCACATTGTCTTAGCCTGTGGAGATTGCTCCAAAGAAATGCCGTGGAGGGTGGCTTCACAAGCAACAACACTTACTGCTCACCTTCTGGAGGCTGGGAAGTTCAAGATAAAGGTGCTCGCAGATCTGACATCTGGTGGGGGCTCATTTTCTGGTTCACAGACAGCACCTTCTTGCTGTGTCCTCACATGATGGAAAGGGCAGGGCTGCTCTCTAGGGCCTCTTTGATGAGGACACTAATCCTATTTACAATGTTTCTGCATTCATGGCCTAATTACCTCCCAAAGGCCCCATGTACTAATAGCTTCACTTTAAGTGTAAGGAGTTCAGTGTATGCATTTTAGGGAGACACATTCAGACCACAGTTTGTAAGCTATTTTCATGGCTAGGAACACCATTCTCCTTTTCTCTGCTAATTAATAGCCATCTCCATCTCTTATGACAGAACACACAAAATATTCCATGCACTGGTCTTTAATCCACTGCTAGGCTTTTTCCTTCCTCCATGTGTCCACGACAAGCTTTTTTCATCATTATAGAAAGAAGGGAGAGAGGAAGAGAAAGGAAGGAAAAGGAGGCAATTCAGTAAAATTGCTGGAGAACTGAGCAACTCATTAATAATGTAACTATGGAGATCGAGTTACCCATCCAGTTTCATTCCTGAACAGCATCCCATTTTTTTAAAAAAAAAACCTGGATTTCAAGAGAGAGAATATTATGGTCACATTAGTATTGCACTAGCCACAGCACATCCCTGATTTATATTATGTGAAAATATAAGCGGTGACATAAGACAGCATCATTCCTTTTGGGGGCATTGGCTGATTTTTAATCTAAGCTTTGTACCAGCTAATGCCATCTCCTTAATAAAGCAGTATTACCTACTGAAAACTCTAATGAACACTGGCAGAAATTCATGTTTTCCTTTAACTCCGTGGGAGTAAAATAGTATGATACTTGTACAGATATGTTTCTAATTATAGCTTTTATGTTATACTATTTTAATTGTCTTCTTAAATGCAGTATTTGACATCCTGCCAGGATCTTCTCAATGATATCATCATTGAGCAGAGGAATTTTAGAATCTATGACATTTGTTCAAATTGCACATTTTGACAATGCTGAAACTCACTGTTTCCCTTCAGACTTACATTGTAGCATTCCCTCCCTGTTTCACAGTATGGCCCATCCCTCTGTTCATGACTGTAGAGGGAGAGCTTGAGGAAGTGTCTGTCTGCCTCACTTCTTTTTAAGCTCTAAGGCCTTGGGGAGGATATGATGATATATCTGTCTATAGGGGAGGAAATAGGATTAAATAAAATTAAACCATTCCACAATCACTCAACTCCACATTTTTATAGTATGCATAATCTGCTTTTTTTTCTGGAAGCCATGAAAAATGTTCTTTATTTCTTGTTTTACAAAAATAGCTGCCTCTGAGTGTTTACAATACATGTTTAAATTCTTCAAAAGAATCTGTGGATTGTAACTGCTATGGTGGTTCAGCAGCTATTTTTAAGCTTGTGTATTTGTTGAGAAAATTATACACCGTGGAGTAAATTTTTAAGTGCCATTATGTATCACTGGAGGAAACTTTTAAGGCAATAGCATAAACAGACTTATTGGACAGCCTCCTGATAATGTGGCCCAGCTGATTCCTCAACATATGTATCTGCTCTTACGTGTTTTGGAATATCTTCATTTATCTCATTAAACTTATTCTGACACGTTTTTCATGTAATAGCTTTTGTGATGTTTTTGACTGGTGCAACACCAAGATGGTATCCCTTGAGGAAAGATAATATTGTCCTTGTTTTTTTTTTTTATGTATTTAGTATGGGACCTCACTATACAGCACAGACTCATAGTGATCCTCCTGTTTTCAGCCTCCCCAGTGCTGGAATTACAGGTGTGTGCCACCATGCCTGGTTTTAGTGGTTGGTTCAATGCGCCCGCAGCATGTGGTGCCGGAGATTGAACCCAGTCCTTGCACTTACCTAAGCATGTGCTTACTCTGCTGAGATATCTCACTGACCCTGTTGTCTTTGTTTTGGTCTCCTGTAGCTGTTATGTGTATCCTGGATTATAATGACAGAATAGCAGATTGTTGATTGTGGTAGGACAAGTTGTTTCTGAGACTATGGTTAGTGTTCTAAGCTTAAAAGTTTCTATAGGTCCCTGGAAGAAGATGGTAGGATAGGGAGTCTCTATTCCTCTAGTTTAGCTCCACATTTCAGCCAAATCATTATTAATTGGTAAATTTCTCAGCCTGCCAAGCATCTCTCGCACTCCACATGTATCTAGCTCATACTGTATGTATGTGCATAACACAAACTGCAAGATCACCTTACATTGAATCGAAGTCTTGCTTTTGAATATGAACAAACAATGTGGTAAGTGGGGATTGTTCTGATCAAGATAGTCTCAACCAGTAAATCAGGGCCATGGTCAAGGATAGACTAAAAAGCATACAATTATAACTCTAAGCTTCAAAATGTATTCAACCTAGTAAAATTATTTTCCAATCTTACTAAAAGACAACATACCATACACATAAATTATATAATAGAACGTATTATACCACACAACACACAACATACATAAGCAACCACATCATTTAACATTTTATTTCCATGAACTCAATAAACTAGATCTAATATGCATTAATTCAGCATTTAGTTATCAGTACCTCTCCTTGTCTTTGTAGCACCCTAAAAAGAATTGGGAGATTTATTTGCACTTTTGTATATCTGAAAAGTACTTTTCTGGAAAACATGATTGATAATTTTTCATTCCTGATACTAGAGTTTTCCTGTACAAAAGACGATCAAATGTTCATTTGAACTTAGTTGTCCACTCATAAATGAACCCATTCTTCAGAAACAGCCTCTGAAGAATCTAGAAATCTGGAAGCCTCATAAGGAATTTCTTAAGTTCGAGAGCTTTTCTTGGTTTTTATTTCCTGAATTTTACATCTTGCCATAAAACAACAAAAACAAAACGCCTTTAAGGAAATAAGAATTGGAAATATCTCTGAAAGAAACCAGGAATAACAAAATGTCAAATGACAGAGGTGGAGAAAGAAGATATGGAAAAGGAAAGGAGGATTTCTTTAACATGGCAATCAGAGGGCTTTTCATAGGCTACTATGGTTCCAAACCTGTGGCTATTCTTAGTCCAACTAATGCAGGGAGGCACCTCTTCTGCCAGTAGTGCCTGTCTTCCCCACTGCCTCCCCCATGAAGGCAGCATACAGCCCTACTAAAGAATCAATTTGGCTCCTTGGGTGTTGGTTACAAATTGTTAAAGGAAAATTCGGTCATTATTGAAAGGGAATACATCGAGTACTTCCCAAAATGATGACTTCTTATAAATAGAGGTTCTGATCATTGTTCCTATTCATGGACTACTCATCTCATATGTACCTTGAAAGAATGAGAAGAGAATAATGCACACGACCTCTGCCCCCCAGAAGCTCGTAATCTTCTAGGATGTTGAGGGAAATACATAAAGAATTACAATGGAATGCATCCCAAGGCTCTTCCTCATTTGTTTACTATTTATTTTGGGCAATTTGGATGGAAACTGAACATGCTGATCGGGTTCATGCTGTCACAGATGCTGCTGTTTTTTTGATGCTGCTTTTCATGTTGGTTGTAGTGCTGATTATGTTTTGCAATTGTCATAGTGAATTTAAGAGTTAAAGAGACAGATTACTATGGGAAACTTCCTAATTGCTTTCTATCTTGACATCAGCTTATCATTTTACCCTCACTTCAACTAGAAACCCTCTTGTTAATCAATTCTTTTTGTATTATATACATGGCCTGATCTTGATCATCATGGAAACTGCTTTTGTCACTTTAGTTTTCAAAACATTGTGACACTGAGACAGTTCATTGCTTTGTCTGTGCTTAATTGATATGAGTTACAGAAAAATGTTTCCGTTTTCCCTGTCTTCCTTAATCAGAGCTCTAGGTCTGATCTTTTGGCTTTGAATCGTATTGTGTTTGCTCCTCAACAAAATAGCCGAGCGGTCCATGTCCAGGTTGCTCTAAATCACAAACTGACCAGGGATGACGGGTTTTGCAATAAGTTACAATTATATGTTGTTAGATGTTTGCCTTTCTGTACCAGATTCCAACAGGAAATAAACAGAGGTCATTACCCTAAACCAGATACTCTGAAATGAGATCATATGACTACAATGACAGCATCTTAGTCTTTAAGAAAGAACACTATGATGAATTTACTAGTGAAAAGAACATCATTAAAATTATCATAAATTGTAAGGTTCAATGTCTGTCTATCTATCTGTGGGTCTATCAATTTATTCTATTTGTTTGCTTCTATCTGTTAAGTCATCATATGGGATATTTCCTAAATGTTGCCTGGAATACCCAGGTACTTCCTTGAAACAAACATACTGTTGGCTGCCTTTTCTCCTTCAAGGAAAATTAGTGGAAAAAAGAAACATCTAAGGCAGGAACATTAGCTCATCTTAGTTTTTTCACTTAATGATAATTTACAGGTTTGATGATGAGAGAATGAGTGAGGGAGACTGTGGGAATGAGCAAGCAAGAGAGAGAGAATTTCTATTATTGAGAGCATAGCATGGCCTAGGTGATTAGGAAATAATAGACTACAGAATACAACAGTCTGCACTTACATCCAGGAGCTGTCTCATTCTAATGGAGGGGAAGATATTTAACTATCCTGAGTCTCATTTTCATTGTCCGAAAAATGGCGATAATACTGGAGCCTCCTTTTAAGGGTTAGTTAAGAGCACTGGAAATAAGCCAGGTAAAGTGCTCAGCACAAGGGTTGGCTGTGCTGTGCTAACATTTGGATAGAGTTGTTTTAAGAGAAGAACAGTGCTGGCCAAGGTTGGCAACAGGAAATCCCAATTAGCCACATTTATACAATAGGCTGCTGTTCTCATGGTATGATCCTTGATCTTAAATGATTTTAGATGAGAGTTAGCTGGCAAAATTTGAGAAGTCTGAATTTCATACTTTGGAGATATGAACATTTCCTTTATAATCTGCAAAGAATCAATGTATTTATTTGAAATAAGAAATCAATTCAATAACTAAATTATTTTCCTCTGATACTTTCATATCTGTAAATCGGAATTGTCATTTACCTTAACTGAATAATGCAGAGACATGCCCAGTCATAATCACCGAATGGAGGCAAAACCTTCTTCCTTCCGTGGATGATGAGACTTAGATGATGCCCACTGATGAGTTTCAGTGTTCATGTAGCAGTTTAAGCACAATGAGCATGGTTGGGAGTGGCGGTTGATGGCAGCCAGCTTTATGAAGCTGAGACATATATATGTCATAGCGAATGGTAGGTGGCTAACTCTGGACATCCTAAGTCATTACACTGGATCTGTTGGCCCCTAGTCAGCATGGGAATTCAGGGACATCAACGAGTGACCCCGATATCACAGGAGCATTTTCAGTCAAAAAGAGGTCTAAAGATATACTTATCACTGAAATAGGAAAATAAAATGAACAGATTGAATTTTAAAATCAAGGCTGATTCAATTTCATTCTGATATATTTAGGAAATTTTCTTTTTTACAATAAGCCTGCCTCAGCTATACTTTGCAGGTTGTGGTCCGTGTTACATTTCACTTGTTGTGGAGCAGGGAATTAAATCGTGCAGGTGACTATTATTGTAAATAATGTTTTATAACTACCCAAACATGCTCATTCCCTTCGTTCATTTCATATTTCCTCTTATTTTCTTCTTTTTTTTTCCAGGATAGGGATTGAACTATGGATCTCATACTGAGATTTAACCCTGGTCTTTTTTGTTTTTTAGAGACAGAGCTCACCAAGTTGCTAAGTTGCCCAGGCAGGTCTTGAACTTGAAGTCTTCATTTCTCAGCTTACCATACCACTGTGATTAAAGATTTGTGCTACCACATCTGATCCAGTTTATTTACTCTTTTACTCTTGAGGAGAGAGAGCAAAAGAGAGAGAGAGAGAGAGAGAGAGAGAGAGAGAGAGAGAAGCTCACTAAAAAGTGTACATGCACATTTCAGGAAAAGAAATATCCGGAAGCTTGTGACCACCACTTTGAGCACCTCTTCCCATCATAAAAGCTAAAGGTAGCTTGTATTAATTTCATAATATGTCAATAAATTTAGTACTTAATCTTAAAATATTTATACAAGATTTTCTTTTCATGAAATGTGTATATATTTTTCTCAGAAGCTGTCTAGGCAGTACATGAGAATAATAGAGATTAATCATCTATATTCCTCATATATAGCTGGCTGTCAGTTTTTGCTCCCCCAAGTTACAAATATTAAAAAGTCAGCACTTTTTAAAAAGCTTAAGCAAGACTATTTTTAATAGCAAAAACTATTTTGCTAAGTCACCGAGGGGGACACACTTATTCATTTTGGTAAAATCAAAATTGACTCCTGACCCAAACTTTTATATTTCCCTCATTCTGAGCACCACAGTTGACTTAAATAATTTTAAAAATTATTGGAGACCATTTTGACTTGTTTCATTTTTGCCTTTGTTTTCATTATTTACAAATGCATTCAAACATAAACTCTCATGTATCTCCAGAGTTCAAAAACTGACAAGGGAACCAATAATATGGGAAAGTAAGCCTGTATCTTCCTCATAACTAGTTTTGTTCAAACATTCATTGTCATGAGTAGTAAAACAGAGCTCAGTTTTCACAGAATTGTATGTTTAGAAGGTCAGGTGACATTGGTAACTGCCTGAGTAATGCATTGTAATTCTTGCCTGCTATTATATAAAAACACATATTTATGCTATCTGTCATGATCTATGTACGGCAGAATAGCATGTTGAACAATCTGGTTGACACATTGTATCATATTTGAGTGAAAGGCTACATGCATGGGGCAGAACATAAGGAAGCACAATGTGAGTCTCTTGAGGGAACTTTCAAGAACAAAGTTTACAAGGCCAAATGTTATCCTGGATAATTTTAGGGAATAATTTCACCCAATCTAAATGTCAGGTTCTTTGAAGCAACATGATTCCTAGAGCAGACATGTTCCTCAAATATTTAACGGCCATTTTGTGATTTTTGCTTGTTTGGTTTTTGTGGTGATCCTTCAGCAAACATTTGCAACAACATGTTTTTGATAAACAAGATAGAAGTTGATTTAGAATACTGAGAAACTAGAGAAAAATAGAGACTAGGATGAAAACTGCCCATAATCTCACCAGCACCCATAACACCCATGGATAGCTCAGTAAAATCCGCTTTACCGCCTGGTTGTTTATTTCCTAAAAACAAAAATCACACAGTATATCCAATGTTCCATCATGCTCTTTTGAGAATTCTCATTTATGTGTAATTTTTAAGTTTTATTTTCAGGCCTCATAATGTTATGGAGTGTAATTATTTTCAGGCCTCATAATGTTATGGAGTGTAATTATATCACATTTGATGTAACCATCTCACTTTGTTGAACATTTTGGCTGGTCCATTCAGTGGCATTGTAAATAGAACCATAAATAAATAAATAAATAAATAAATAAATAAATAAATAAATTTTAAAAAACAGCATTTTGCATGAATCATGTCGTGCATGTCTGGCTTTTCTCCCTTAGGTAAAATTCTAGAAGTAGAATTATTGAATCAGAGAGACCAAACATTTTTAAGAGTATCAGCACTTGTCTCCCAACTGTACTCAAGAAGAGCTGTGTCATTGTCCCAAAACCCAGCATGACAAAAGTGCTGGTACATCCCTGTCTTGACAGCACTGGTTAGCATCATTTCTAAAGTTTTTCTATTTTGGAAGTTTAAATATAGCAATTTGAAATGTTTCATACAGAATATTTTCCCTCATGTATCAGCTATTATTGAAGCATTCAGAGATGTTGTGAAACAAAATGCTTTTTAAGTTAATTTTTCTTTCACTTCTAGAAGCTTTTATGGGAACAGTGTCACTCCAAAGTAAGACAAATGTTCCTCATTCTGTTTTTACTTCCTGAAACACATGCCCAGGCAATAAAGTTGCTGCCAGGTAAAGAATACAGAAAGAGTCACAGTCCACACTTACCCACTTTCAATTGGAAAGCTCTGGGAAAACAGGGATTTACAATAATTATGTTTTGATTTTTGTTACCTAAACATGAGATTTAACTAGTAGAACTGGCAAATACTGCATTTGGACTTCACATGATCCTTGAGAAATTCACCAATCAGTCCAATTATAAATGTCCTATTTCTGGAGCCTTGAGAATATTTTGGTATTGTACTTAGTTACTGGAATGGCATTGTGAGTTCTGGGGAATATATGATTCTTTGTAAACTACGAAAACCAGAACTCATTTAAATCCAATTCAGGAAGAATGAAGATCTTCCCACCAAATACTGTGAAACTGAGACATGAAGGCATGAATTAACATAATAGCAAGGACACAGTGTATTCAGAGAAACAAGCATCAAAAAGTCACATTTTCAAACATAGTTCTTTTGGCTAGTATTATGGTCACAGCATGCACTGTGAGAAGACAGTGTGGATTCCAAATGATAGTAGAAGAAATAAGGAGTGCAGTCATCTTTCATTATATTTCCTCAGGCACAGTGTTCTTAATGGAAATGTTTCTGATTCTCCCTATATCCATTATATAGAGTGCCAAACAGTTTCAGGGATATGTACCCTGTGTCTCATGTCACTTCCTCTACATACTGTGATTACGAGAATGCATTATCTGTAAGGGAGAAACACACTTAACCTGGAAGAGAAGTCACTGTCCCACCAAGGAAATCCAGTAATTTCATCAACTTCCTAGACACATTATGAAATAACCTGAAATAACTGACTGATGGCATTTTCAATACTCCTAATGTTTATTGAATATGTCTCTTAACACTTCCACTTTATAGCATGGAAGATTCGCCTTTAAAAGAATTTACTCATTTTTAGATCCAGTGTATTTGTCCCACAACTCTTTTTCACTCTTTTTATAACAATAAATAATCTTTTAATGTCAAAGTGATTCACTATTTTCTTTGTTCCAATGTGCCATAGTTGAAATTTTCAACCTAGCTGGAGAAATAGTTTGCTCTTTAGCTCAGACCCAATTGGCCAGGTTTAATAGCCATGCTACAAAACCATCCGAGACAGGACCGAGCACAGGAACAGTGACATGCCTCTTGAAGTCTGAAGTGAATGGGCATAGTCTGAAAAGTCGGAGAGGCATTTTCTATGGGCTTTCTTTCAAAGGACTGTGATTCCTGCCTGTACTACCTGGCTATAGAAAGCACTGGAAGACATAGATAAAAGATGCAGCCTGTGCTCCTTGTCTTCTGACAGAATCCACAGAAATTTTCTCAAGCTTCTAGAAGTATCTCTCTCAGTGACTCCTCAGGAAAATAGATGGCCTTTAGGCTTTGTCATATATCCCCAGGGAAAGGGTTTTTTTTCAAAACCACATGCTCACAAGTGGACTGATTCAATGGATTACAAGACAGTGTAACAGCATGCTGTTAGCATTATTGAGAAGAAAGAAGTAACTAGATGAAATTGGAAAATTTTCATGTGTAAAAGAGTGAAATATCTTTCAGTAGAGAAGTACATGTCTAAGATTTGCATTATTCTTCTCCTTGAACTGTTCAAGCCTTTCCAGAGTGCCACAGATGAGGAATTGTTGGCTAGTTTGTCAATACAGTAAATGGTATATGCAGCTTTTATCAAAATACGAAGCTATTTCAGGAGAATATGTAAAATGCAGGATTTAAAAATATTCCTTTTTTAACCTGACATTCAGTGCCAGGTCTACAATTGTGGAATACATGCTTTCCATGTGGGAGCAGATAGTTTGTGGCCTAGTCTTCCACATCGGGCTCTTTCTGCACTATCTCATCTATCTATGTGGCCTGAGAAGGAATATGTGCAGAAAAGAAAGCTTTCCATTTAAGAACAATGTCCCCAGGTGTTTTTACCTCAATTTCCTTATTTATAAAATAAACTTCATATCTCTTTACCACTTCATGGGTTTGTTGTGACAAACCCAAGGGTTTGTTGCTGAAACTTTACAGCTACTTGCAAATTGTATTTACTGTGTTTCTAATTTCAAATGATTCTCTGATATTTTATAGGTGATAATGTAAAGACACAGTCATTGTATAGATGGAACAGTCCTGTGTGTATATGTGGTTGACATGGTTAAAAACAAATAATGCTTTAAAAAGTAGTTGATTGTAGTAGTATATCAGCAAACTATCCTTACAAAAAAATTTAAAAATCAAATTCTACTCCATGATTTCCCTGGTTGAAAGCATTCAGAATCTCGTTCACTTCTAGTTCTTGGTAAGTCCAAGCACTGACCTTGGGTCAACTTCTTATGACAAACTAATTGTTTGAGCTGTGAACTGATTTGATTAATTATTTAATAACTATTTACAGGGCTGTGACTCTCTGCCAGGCATGATGATGTGTTCTTTTGATATGGCAGTGAACAAAGCAATCATAGACACCCACCTTCTGGAAATGATGTCAAAATTCATGTCCCTTCTATTGTGATTTTCTCAAGGTCTACCACAGTGCTTATTGTATAGCAGACTTTCTTGATGTTTTTGGGTCTATGACAAAAAATTGAGTGAATTACGATCTGAGTAAGAAAGTGAGCAATGATGATTCTCTGCACATCTCACCTTTACGAGGCCCAAGCACCTTTATCTCCCAATAACAAATTTCACAAATTGTTTATGCTATGATAGTACTACATAGGTGTAATATGTCCTCTTACATAGCATTCAATAATGAAGCTCTAGAAGACCAGGTTCCCTCGTATCTCCATCTGAGGACAAGAGTTCTCTTCCTTAACATTTATTTTAAAGAGAAAATTTTAAAAAAATAGAACAGAGTTTCAAAGCAGGCTAGCAGGGGAGTTAGACTAATTAATAAATAAGTATTGTTGTCTTCATAGTAGTTATTTAGGGTAAAATAGGTAGGCATGGTATTTTGTCCACAGAATATTAACACAAAACTTGCTTTACGATGAACTAAGAGAAACTAGCTGTGTAACTAGCTTAAGTACTTGGCAAATTCCCATTTCAAGTGTGATCTATATCACCTAAATAACCTGTACTTTCTCTTTATTTCTGGTGTTAGGAAACTAAATACTCTCTTTGATATTTTCATGAAAAAACATGTGGGCTACTTAATCTTGGCCTGATCTCACCATCTTCATTTCTTCTGTTTTTGGTATTGCTATGTTATGTTTATTTCCACAAGCTGCCTCAAATGTACTTTGTGACAGAGCAGAACTGAGTGTATAAAATGTAAAATAGCAGTACATGTCGCATGAGGTCATTGACCTTCACAGTCCAGGCTGACTGTAACTGACTTCTGGTAACTAACTTCTTGAAATTCATGTGTGTTTTGTTGAACTACTTTATATTTTAAAAGAAATGTGCCATGGATATTCTCAAACGAAAAACATTGGCTCAAAATGTGGGTTTTTAAAAAATTAATAATACCTTCAATGCATTTCACAGGCTAAAGTCGTGTATACTTGACCACCTAATGAACAGTTCTCTAGTGCTTTGCAATGTGTTGTACACTCATAAAATGTTTGCTAAATTTAACTGCAATATCTGTTGTACCTCCTGGGATGTGGAAGCAGGGTAGGAGCCCAACCAAAACTCTTAGCCTCTTTGATATGTGCACAATATATTAAGTAAATGTCAAACTTCAGATTGGCTTTTGACACTGGATCCTATAATTAGTATTTATTTATGATGTCATTTTTCAAATATTTCTTACTTGGAGTGAATGACAGATTATACCATGGTTAATTTATTATTTTCTATATCGTTTCACCTGATTCTTTTATGAAATGATAAGACAGGAAATTGGACAGGGAAATAGGACAGGTATACAAGATTTTGAACTTTAGAGCTTTATGAAGATGAGTTTAATTGTCAAC